>VXBJ01001163.1:570352-702456 GCA_013400055.1 Nycticryphes semicollaris | reverse complement strand
AAAAAAAAAAAAAAAGGAAGATTTATCTTTTGATCTTTGCTAGATTGTCTAATGATTTTGTGTATTTTATGTCCTGCACTAAGTCTACCGATAAAATTTGATAAGGCTCCTAAATGACAGAGTAGGAGGTGAGGAATCATGCATGATGCTCTTTTTCATATAATTCCTTTTTTCATTGGCCTGAGTTTGGCTGCTAAATAAACGCTTCTTAGTTTGTTGACTCCACGGGCTGTGCATGGTTAAAGTGCTAGGAAAGGAAAAGTGTCCTTGGATGCAAGTTTGAAAAGAGAAAATGATTAATTTCTACTTGTGAAGCAAATTCAGTTTCAGAAAGAGTTGCATGGCTTTAGAGAAAATCCAGGTTACTGTCTTTGGCGGGGTCTACTTTCACAAAGGCACCCTGAAAAATGGGAGAAAGTCCCTAAAAAAATTAATTACCTGGTACGTATTCCTAGCAGGGATTGTCTCTTTATTTGCTGAGACGGCATGATGGGAACCTGATTCTTGACTGAGATTTGAAGGCGGTACGAGAATATAAATAAAATATTAACACTTCTGTGTGAAAGGAATGTCAGTATTATTGTAGACCTTGGAAAAAATAATTTATTCAGAAAATTAACCCTTTTTCTTTGTGACAAAGGACTGAATGACAAGATTCTGTTTTGTATGAAGAAACATCTTGATATGGCCTAATATTACATATAAATGAAATTTACCTAGGTGTTAATTTATTATTAATCCAGTGGTTTTGTACTTGTTAGGTCTGCATCATGTCTGATTCCATGCTGAAATGTGCTGGTTCAAATGCCCAGATGGAAAAACAGTCCTGCACAGAAAAACTGGTGAGTTAGATCTTACTAGTAAAAATACTTGTAGACAGCATGCTCCAAACCGCTGCAGGAATCTGCCTCTGTAGGTGGTCCTCATGGAGGATGAGGAGAGGTTCCAGGTGAAAGATGATGTGACTTCATGGCAGAAGTTACTTCAGCACCATGATGTTAGCCTGCATGGGAAGGGAAAAGAGATTTTTATTTTTGCATTAACTGTCTCAAATGGTCAAATACTTGTAAAGAATGTTGAAAGGTCTTGGAAGTGGATTTATGGGAGAGAATGGGATAGCAGCCTTGAAATACGCTTCACAAAAGGTGTTTGCACCGGGTACGTGTTGTGGAGGGAGACAGGGAGGTTGCAGTGGAAGAAAACAACGAGTTCTTTCTTCTCTTGTAGGTGGCTGTGTGCATTCTCAGGTACCGCTCCTTTTCAGCAGCTGGTAAATCTACTCCTGTATACATAATTTTGAAAGAGCTTTAGAAAGTTTCAAGGTGAAAGGTGTTAAAAATGAAAGAAGTTTATTACTATTATTATTGCTTCCCTATGTTCTTTGTTCAGAATTATCTTCTGGATTTTTATCTTCTTTTTCACAGTAATTTTCAGTCCCAAACAAACCCCTACTTTTTCTGCTTAGACTGAGGCAGGACTGAAGGCTATTTTGGCTTGGAAAAAGTTTACAAGCTCACTATGACAATTACTATAGCACTGGAATGTGCTATAATCAGTGGGGAAAATCAACAAATTAAGGACTACTTGATTTCCCTTGTGAATTCTACTATCATTTATGTGAGATGTAATTAATTCATTGTTGAAAATCTATGCAGTGGAACAAATAAAACTAGTATTACACTGTGCTTTCCATAGGATAAGGGAATCTCAGCTTCGTGCAGAGTATTGTTTTGTTTTTCTGAGAATCAAAGTGTTCTCCTGAGTTTATTAAGTATTCTTCATACAGGGAAACTAACCTCCATAGCATCAACAACAATCAATAGTTTATTTTGTGTATGAATATATTTATCACCGTTCTTTCTAGAATAACCAAGAGGACTTGATAAGCAGATGGGTACATTTATATCCTATATTCCCAGGTAGAGCTGCTCTTCACCTGAGTCTTGTCCCTACATTTTGCTCTATAGATGGACAAAAGTATCAGCTGCCTGACAGAGATGGTGCAGAAAGGATACTTGTAGGTGACTGGCTGAGCTTGTGCCCTTGCTTGTCACTTATTTGCCTCATGGTTGTCTTGCTGCTTGAGATACAGGGTAGTCCAATGTAGTGCAATGAAAATGGGTAGGAAAGCCATATCACCTGATTTTGTCTGCAGAGCAATGACAGATTTTTCTGTCCTCCCTATACTGGGACCTTTCTCTTGCTTGCTGGGAGGCTGAGCAGGTAGCAACACTTACCTGTGCAAGGGAAGGAGAGTTTTCTGTCCGCGTGAGAGTGAGAGGCAGCAGAATATTTCTAACACTGGTGGAAAGGTAAGAGGGTATCTATGTCCATATGCATTCAGGCATGTCCAGCTATCAATTAAGTGATACTATGGGTTGGGATTCATGGTTATTCTGGAATTCTTCTTCAGATGATGATATCATAGCATTGTGATTGTCATTCTTATAATTTGCTTTTTTATTCAAGCTTTCTTTCTAACCACAAAAACTAAAGTTATACACATGAAAAATATACCAATAATAAAGTTCCTAAGGTTTCTTTTCTGAGAAGAAAGTAGACACACTCAATCACAATAAATTTTTCTGGATAGCAGTTGGTCGATCAGTTAGTACTTGCATATTGAAACTAGTCTCAGTACTGCTGTCTCTTCCCTATTCATGTTTTCAGGCCTAAAGAGGAACCTGCAATTATTGTAGATTTTTGGGGGTAGGAATTAGACAAAGGTAGAAAGCTGTAGGAAATCAGTTTTGTTTGTAGTAGAAACTGAGATCCTCCTGTGATCACTCAATTCTTGATGCTGGCGCTTTAATTAAAATAAATCATGTTATTAAAAAGATAATATCAATGAAAGGCAGAAGGAAGATGGAAAGAAGAAACAGAAAGAGGCAAAATAATATAGACAAAGGAGAAGGGAGGAGAGGAGAGGAGAAGGAATGTAATCCCATAAAGAAAAGGCTATGCTATAAAATCCATTTTAAAAAATATAACTGACACTTTTCAATCAAATATATGTAAATAAAGTCTTGTTTCAGTAATATTACACAGTGTAGGTGGAGCAGAAAGGAAGTTTTTTGCATCTGTTTCAATTTATCCTCTGCTCTGGATACAGTAGAGAAATCCCTTCGAAGGATCACTTAGTTCATAGACAGCACATATGTATTTTGTTGCTGCATGCTCCAGACTGTACCAGTAACTGTCTACTTCAAGAAAAATATGTTTTCAGAGAATTGCTCAGTCCTCTCCATCTCCTTCCTCAGAGTGCTTTATTTCCTTCTTAACTCTTCTCCTATTTTACTTGGTAGTTTATGGACTGCTAGAAAGTTGATGCCTAAGCTATTTCCTTCTTGTAGTTCAGCCATTCTGATTGAAAATGCATGGAAAAGTGTAGGTGAACAGAACAGTCATCTGCTTGTATACTAGCTAACGTGCCAAAACAGACTTAAGAGTGCTCCAGCCAAGAGCAGTGGAAGTTTTGATACTGAAATTCACAGGGGAAAAATTGAGTCCTTTGCTAGAGCTTAGACATCATGTCAGAGAGCTGATGTTTCCAAAAGCACACTGCACCAAACTTTAGTCTGGTGTATAATTTTCTTCAAGTAATTCCTAAAGTCAAGTCATCAGCTTAACTCCTGTATTCCTGGAACAGTTGGCCAAGAATATTAAACACCGGGCATTAAAACAAGATTGAAGGATTCTAGCGCAGAAATCTTTACCTACTTACTTCCATGGTAACTAACCATCATTAAATGCCTTTCTACCTCTTTTAAAAAGTACAGAGGGGAAAAAAATGGCTATTTAATTGTTAAAAACCTGTTTCAGGCACAGGTGCCACTCAGCCTAGAGTCAACCACTAAATTAAGATAAGTAAGTTTAATTAAGAACAGCTGTTACTAATATGTATATTAACTTGAAGCTCACTACTTATGTTATGTATTCTCCTCAACTATGTCAGTGAGATGGTGCTCTTTCTCCCTATACAACTTTGTTACCTCTGTCCTGCGTTCACCACATTAACGATGTTGCCATTACCTGAAGTGTAAGTAGTAAGCAAAAATTTATTTTTTTTTCACTTCTTCCTTCAGCAGAAAAGAGTCTTCTAAATGATGTTAAGAATAGCACTTTTTTGGTTTTGAGGAAAAAGATAAATTTAATTGAGAAGAACAGAAACTTTTTTGCTGCCTGTATTAATGTCTAATTTTCTTTTCTTGAGGACCAGGAAGTACGAAGAGACAAAAATGTAAACAAAGGAGCAGTGTGGATTGAAAATAGGGAATGCATGTTTCAACTGTATGTGCACTCTTGGAAAAAGACAGCAATGCACACAGTTCCTTTTCTGTTGGAAATGTGACAAGCTATGCTAGAATGCAGTGTAGCTGCCTGTCTACTCACAGTACTCTTTTGCATCAGTGATAATGCAGATGAGCAATTAGTGTGATACAAAGATCTTTGTTGGCTAAGTGAGGTTCCCTTATTAACAGAAGACAATGGAAGCTAGTGGTCAAGAAAACAACAGCAGTAAAGAATGGGAAAGAGAGGCTGGATACAGGAAGCTAGGCTGAAACTGGTAAAGCTGCTGTGCTGGCTCAGTTCTCTCTGCCTCAGTTGGAACAGCTCAATATTACTGCTGTGGACCTTGCTTTCTCTGGAAGGGATGGGTGGATAGAAAATTGTGATAGAGCTGAAACTAAATGAAGGAGAAATGTACCTTTGAAATGTATTTGGTGGAAAATGATATGATCATATGTGTGTGGAAGATTATGTCCAATAAATGGTGTAGTGAAATGAAAACCCTTGGATACGGGTAGCTGTGAGAAATGAGCAGAGACAGAGATGCTGTGTGTGTAAATAGGGTGAAGGGAGAAAGTGGAAAACTATGATAGAGGCCAGCAGGAAGCCAAAGAGTCTGGGAATTTGATGTCACTGCAGTTACTAGTGATCCAGTCTTCTGAAATTTGGGAGCTGGGGCTGATTGCAGTCAGTGGGGAAGAGCTACAAACGTAACTGCTGGATTTTCTTTGTTAAATACTGGGGGAAGTAGGTGGAACAGATCAATGGATGTAGATGTGTCATGAGGTAGCAATGCCTCAGTTTGTTCTGGTCTGTGTTCCAGAAATCTGAGTCACTGTAAACTGAAAGTTGAGGAAGGAAGAAGATACCAGGAAGCAAGTTTCCCTGTTAATAAACAGCTAAGCTTCTTCACTTCTCCACCCCGACACCCCCCACCTTCCCTTTTTGTTTTTATATTAATGTCTGTTCTATTGACACTAGCTCCTCCTGCAAGCTGCCGCGTTTATCCTCCCAGTTCATGAGCAAACTAGATGACTGGAAATCCTTTTAAGTACTCAGCCTGTAGAGACATGGCATTAATACATTTGTACTTGTGTTCCAGCAAGAGATCTTTGCTCTTTGGGGAGAAATTCTTCACCATTTAGGGAATATTTCTCCATGGAAAGCTTTTCTTTTTTTTAGGGAGGAATAAGTGATTATATTTTGGGATGTTCCCAGTTGCCAACCCTGTTTTTAATTCTGGTGGTTACATCACCTTTCAGAGTTGTGGATTTTGGAGCATGATGATGACTGATCTTTAAAGAGAATCAGTTCTGAAGGTTAACTCTATTGGAGCAGGGACTGAGTAAAAGAGTTGTCCAGAAAGCTTTATTTTTTATTTTATTTTTTGTCTCATATCTTCTTCAAAATAGATTTTGAGCACACTTAGGCTGACTTTTCTGTCAGGAAGGGCTGCCCTTTAGAAACCAATGGGCTTTCTAGTAAGAGGTATGGTAAAGCTGGTGAGGTTTTTCCCTACCTACAAAAATATGGCCAAAAAATCTCTTTTTGGAGATAACAAGTTTTGGCTAAAGTATAATGGTATTTACGCTTTTCTGCCTCATCTAACTACCAACACAAAAAATATTCATATGGTTAGGTAGAGGGCTGAGAGTTTCTGGTCTGTGCGTGAGAGAGCACTCTGTTACAGATCAAATGAATAGTGCAGTTTTTCTTCCTGGTGGCACTAGTACAAGTCATGGGAATTTCTTCCTAAAGTGACAAGAAAGTGAAGGAGTAAAGTTAAAAAACAAACAAACAAAAACCATAAAACCCCTTACTCCTCACACAGCTTCCCCTTAGCTCCCTGAGGTCTAGCTGCAGCTCTTTTTCATTCATTTAGTTGAAAACAAATCTAAGTCCAAAGTTTGAGCTGGGTTTCATAAAGCATCTTTGAATCTATATAGATTTAAAAACAAAATTATGTAAGAGAAGGATGAAAATGCGTTAAAAAAACATAAACAAACACACACCCACACCCCCCTCCCCAAAACCCCCAAAAGGGAGCAGTAGCAGTAATTTTCAGGTCAGAAGCTGCGTGGGCTCGCAGAGCTCTCCAGGCAGCGCGGTGTTCCCCCGAACGCTGTTCTTGTTGAGAAGTGTGTGCCTAGCCCCTTGAAAAGTGGGTGTAAGTATCAGGTACTTTGTGGGTCTTCTGATGGGACACGACTTTTTTTTTATCTGGTAGGCTGTGTGTGAACAGGCATGGTAACGTCTTTCTTTTTATAAAATACCAGCCTCTCACCCATTCTTCTTGGAGTCTTTCTCCATCATGTATGTTGTTGCAGGCTGCATTGGTGGGGCCTCATGATGGTACACAATTAGAGGAATCATGACTTATGGAAAAGTACAAACTTCCTTGAGAAAATAACCTGTTTGAAAGCAGGGAGAACTTCTGTTTGTCATTCAGCGCCACATCTGTGAAAAAAGCAAATACTGAAAAATCAGCAAAATACAATGGAAAAGACAGACAATGACAAATGACAAAGCTTTGCTCAATTACAAATAGAAAAAAGCAAATAGCCTTCTGAAACAAAGACCCAAAGTGGGCCCTATTGCAATACCAAAGACAGGTCTCAGCTTCCAGATGAATGCAGCAATAGATGGGGTGCATATAAATACCCCAGCAGTGGAGGTGAGAGCAGCATGAGCAACTTTTAGGAGAGAAAACAAACTAGCAAGTTTTGAAAGAGTTTTTTCTTTTTTTTCTTTTATTCTTTTAATAAAAGATTCCTGTTGCAAAATATTTGGTGACTATATTGGTGTTTGTGTATTACTATGTAGGTGGTAATTTTTTCAGAGAGGAGAGCAGAGTGGTGGGATGTGCCAGCCTCTTTTCCTCATGTGCCTGTCAAGCACCTGTGCGCTCTGCGATGCCGGGGAGGCAGCTGGCAGGCCCACAGTTTCTGGAATCTTTTGGGCTCTGATGGTTACCTGGAACATGTCTTAAAGGAAAGATGATAAAGTAGAGCTGGCAGAGCTGTGGATACACTTCATGTTGCTAGATTTAACAGTTGCAACTAATAAATTTCCAGCTTAGTCAAAAACGAGCCAACCAAGGACTAGTTATCCTCCATCAGTCTGTTCTTTTGTACAAGGCGAGCAGGCATCATGTGTCTCTGCCAGCCAGGGTTCAAAGCCAGGGGGGGTCTCATGAGACTTCTCCAGCACATTGGCACAGCATCGTGCCAAGGGCATGCGGAGCAGTGCAAGGGGCTTTTGCTTCAGTCCCGCTAATACCATGTGATGGAACACATTTCTCCCTCATCCCTGGGCTTGTCCCTTTCTGAAGGAGGCCTTTCTGGCCTGTCCCTGTTCCAGACTGGCCAGCTCCCTTCTAGCAGCTGCTCCAGGATTGTTTGGCCTCTCCCAAATAATCTGTCTCTGGATGACGTATGACCCCTTGATACAAGCGGCAGCTTCATTCCTCACACTGTCCCTTATGACCTGTGGCTGCTCTGCTGATTCATCACAATATATTATATGAGACAATTGTTTCCATGTTTAAGCTAGTAATTAGCTTTTTTGCCATAAATCTGAGTTTGATTTCATTTTCAGCTTCACCATGCAGCCAAGACATTTCTCATGTGCTCTCCTGTGCCACAGGAGGAGTTGTATTTATTTTTTTTTTAAGAGAGGATGGTGAAAGAAATAAATTGGACAAGGTGTTTATGAGACATGCCAGTCTAAAAAATGCAGTGTTTTACATTGTTTGAATATTGTTTGATTTACTACTTTATTTACAACATAGCAGTTGAAAAACAATCTGACCCAGCAACCCTGGGATTGTTTTTCATATAGCTGTGAAAGGATGGGTGCCTTTTGCTATATCTGGAAAGACTATCTGGCTGTTCTCAGAGTTGTTTAGTGTGAAGTTTATAACCAGAAGATAGCTGTGCAGAGAAAGCCATCTACTGTCAATGGTACTTGGAAGAAAGTAGAGATTTGCAAGAAAGGATAAAGAAGGGAGGGGGGAAAATGTGGTATTTTCATAGTTCGTGTTTAAAAGTTCCTCGGAAGTCTCAGCTAGGTTGTTATCTCATTATAGCAGTTGCCAGTTTTATCCACTTACTGCTTTACTAGGAGTAAAACTCTTACTAATGTTTTATATATGTATATATTACCAGCCAAATACAAAGGTTCAAGGTTTGTCATTATTTTATATAGCTAATCATCTCATTAAAAAGATCTCATAGAAACCAGTTAAGCCAACTCTGATAAACCTCCAAAGTCTTAGATGACATTTCAGATAATATCGTGTAATTTGGCGATGAGCTGTGGGAATGTAATTGGGAGGAAAGCCTTCAAACTAGCAATTTAGCTATGGCTAGTGGTAATTGCAATTACAGATTTTTCAGGCTGAGCTACGTGAATTATCTCAGGTACAGGGCTGAGCTGGGAGTCTGTTTCCAGCTTCTGGTAACTCATGTGCAGTCAGAAATTAGGAGCTATCTCCTGCCTCTGATTTTCTTCAGGTGGTGACAAGATGACCTGGCTTGAAGGCTTGTGACCATGTCAACCTGCAGACAGTGATAGGACCTGGAAACTGGCTTGTGACTGCCTGCAGGCAAGCAGTGCTATGGATATGAAGGTGTTTGGCTACAGCTATGGATATAAGAGGAAAAGATAGAGGTGTGTGTTCTCTACTGGGCAAAGTATTGGATGGAGCTGGGACCTGAAAAAATTCTCAGTGCTGTGGAAGCTGGTGAATGACCAACTGTCTTTAGGAATAACTGGACTGTGCTGCATGTTCTAAGTAGTATGGCCTGGGTAGAATTACTTCCCATTTATTTTCAACAATATGTAGAATCAGTGACAAGTGACATCCAGAGATCTGGAAGCAGGTACAGACAAAACCCATTTTTCTTTTAGCCAAAAGACATGTAGATGTGTCACTTAAGGACATGGTTTAGTGGTGGACTTGACAGTGTTAAGTTTACAGTTGGACTCAATGACCTTAAAGGTCTTTTCCAACCTGAATTCTGTGATTCTATTATTTTATCAGGTTGGGGACATGGTGTTTCTTTCTCTTTCACAAAAAGGAAAAGGAAAGGAAACAGGTGACTTTAGTCCTTTATGAAGATCATCACTTAAAGGAGGTGACTGGCAGACGTTATCTTGAGAACCGAGTTATATTGATAATAATAGAACCTCAGTGGGATCTTTATTCCTTTGTTAGAGAGGGAGGGAGAAGGAGAAAGCCATGTTGGCACTTCTGCAAGAAAATGTAGAATATGAAGCAGAAAATATTTGGCTGCAAAAACTGTTGCAAAAGCACACCATGACACTCCATATCATACATGCAGATTTGCTGTTGATTTTTATAGAGAAGGTGATGACACTTGCTCTTTGAATGGAAACCAGATATTTTTCAGGCTGGTGAAAGAATGAGGAAAGCCTGAGAAAAGACATGAATACCAGTAGCTGTGAATGTCATGTTTTAGATGATATTTAAATCTTTCTTTCCATTTGCTGTGTTCGCAGTGCTTGAGACACATAAGTTAAGCCATCACAGATTGTGCTGCATTTTTTAATTGTCTTTTTCTAGCATAAATCGTGTTGGTGGTTTACAATGTAAGCCATGTAGACTACCGTACAGCACTTCTGATTCCAGCTTACATTGTTACCCCAGTTACTAGGCATATTGGTAGTTTTGCTGGTTTTAGCTGTGTGGTTGACAGCCAGTATAGATTTCGCCCATTTACTCCCTAATTTNTTTCCAAGGTAGGACAGAAAATAGCTTGCAGAATTCTTCCCAATTGATCTTTTAAATCAGCTGTTTCAAACTCTCGTAGTTTCAACTTTCAGTCTGAAACGCCAGGTTTCCTTATGACCCTTTCTTCTCTGGTTGAGTTTCTGTTAGGGTTGCTGCCTTTTGTTTGAGAATCTCATCAGTTATCTGCAAAACAGAGGATTTTTCAGTGGATAATTCTGCCATGTCAAGCTTATCCCACCTTTCTGCAACCAGAAGTAGGTTCAGATGAGCTTGCCAATGACGCAAGTTAAATATTTAATTATTTTTCATGTTCTTCAGTAAATTATTATTTTGTTGCCTCGTCATGCAAATTTGGTAGAATGAGTCCTTAAAATAGCTTTTGCTGAATGCCTTTTTTTAATGCGTAAGCTCTTGATTTCGAGGTTAATAGCACCAAATTCATCATTAAGTAAACAAATGTAGTTAGTACTTTACAGCCTTTTGGCGGGTAATGCAGATACACAACTTCGCATGCCAGAAGTATGTGTTGGGTGTGCTGTTACATCCAGGCTATTTCTGTTTGAAAATGGCAGGTCTTGTCAACCAGCTTGATTCTCTGAAACATATAAGCCGTCATCCCAGACTGGGAGCTTACAACATATAGCTAGAAATCCAAGTTAATTCTGGCTCCTCAAGGGCAGGCAGAAGAATAGAATGAGACATTTCTAATCATAAAATGCTTCTGCATGACCACAATCTGACTTCTGCATTTGCCAAATGTTTCCTTTGGAGCAACATTTCATTTTTGGGTAACATTTCAGTTCAGTTAACTGTGCTGATCAGTATCTTGGCTCTCTTATTTCATGTAATAAAACATAGCACGAGTAACAGCTACTTAAAAGGGGGAGAGGAAGGAGAATAACTTCTACTCACATGAATTGGACAATTATCTCTTTAACAAAAAGAGGAATTTAGTGTTCAGTTTTACAAATATGGTAACAATTATTTATAATCATGAAACTGATTTGAAATGCTTACTGAGTGGTAGATGGCTTCATATTCATTGCCATTATTGTGCTGTCTCGCCCATGAATCAAAGCAGACTTTCAGTGCTGTCTTTTCTGCCTGGTTCATTATCTACAGACTGTGGCATATCAAGAGAATGTGCTTGCTTTCATGTAAAATATAAAGAAATCAAACTTCAAGCTGTTTCCATTTTGAGGATTTAAAAACAGGATCCAGTTCTTAATTTTTCTCTATTTTTTCTTTTTGCAATGCATTTTACAACATTTAATAAGGGTTTCTGATAAGCAGCATTGCTACTGATATTGCCAGAAACAGATGATGAAAAATATCACTAAATTCTTCATTAGATTTATTTTAGATTATTTCTGTGTGTGAAATGGATTTATGGAAGGAACAGCTTTCCACAAAAAGTGGTACTTGCTAGGGAATATTGTGTATGGCTGCACATGATCAAGGTTTTCAGCACAGAGGCTGTAGCGGTGTGCCATCAAGGAAAGAGTTAATCCTCATCTGAAATAGAGCATATGCTTTCCTTAATAGAGATAAAGGTTTATATTGGTGGTGCCTACTGCATTCCCTGACTACCATGGCAGAAATCTCAAAGAATCCCAGCAAGTTAGCGAGCCATGAACCCTGGTCTCCCTCCTCTTTCTACTCTTATACTGTCAATCCTTAATCAAGCTGTGCTTCTTCAAGTGTTTTCCCATTTGATATTCTAGGAGTTTCTCCTCACTTTATATCAAGCTAACTGGTCTATGGTTTCCTGTTATGTCTCCAGGCACTTTTAAAATAACTTTGTTATGTTAGCCACTTTCCAGTCCCCAGGGGTCTCTTCTAAACTAAATGAACTTGTGAATGTGCCTGCTAATTCCTTAGTTTCTCTCCCCACTTCCTTAGCACATTTGGATATTTGTCTGGCCATGGTTTTTAAGAGTGTCTAACCATTTTAGTAATGCTACTAGCATTGCGGACTTAAAGGAAAAAAAAAAAAATCTTACTCCTTCAAAAGCAAACTCCTGACCTCTTCATAGAAAATACAAGCACAGTACATACTTCACTTTTATTTTGTTTATACCTTGTACTATTAAAAAGGATTTGCACTCCCATATCATCAGTCCTTGCCCCCTGCACAGTAAATCTGTTCTGTGCGAGGAAGGGCTAGCTATAAAAGGGAAGCTTTCACAGCATTCACTGTACCTTGCGTGGTTAAATTTTGTTTTTCTCATTGTGAATGGGAAATGCCATGAAGCAGGGGTGATTAGTGGCATTCTCAGTCACCGTAACCACATCCCAGCAGCGGAGCCCCCATGCTACCTGCTTGACATTCACACCAAGGCTCACCCCTAACCAGGAAGGGCAAGGCAGCCTGGGCCCCTTCTCAGTGATGAGCTGGGACAAGGCCAGGCTCCTTTGGGAGATCCAGCTGATGGGCATGCCAGGGGGTGGCCTGTCTAATTCATTGATCCAGGCTTTCCACTTAATCTCTGTCTATTTTTGTATTTAAGCTCATGAATATTTTCTGTAGGGTTTTCTGTTGTCACTTGGATCCTATTTAGATGTTCAGTCTTTTTACAAACACCTTTTTCCTCTTTGTGTTCCATGAATAGTACATCTTGACCGACCTAAATGTCAAAATTATAGTGTCAAAATCAAAGTCACAGTTGCCTGTGAGAAGCGTACTGGCATAAGTCACTGTCACAGGTTCTTGCGATAAACAGCTGGGGTTTTTTTGGATGAAAATGTGGGGGAAGCAACATGTTGGTGAGAAACAACATAACTGGTGAGAAGGAGTAAATACAATCTGTCTGTAATTCAGGAGAAATCTGTTTTCTTTTACTGAATACCATTTAGATGTAAGGGAAATATATATGCTGTCATGTGGCTATGGTCAAGATATTCTTAACTATAGTTTGTTTTCTGTACGCTATTTCTCATACCCATTAAAAGCTGTTAATTCTTAAGTGCTCTTTTTACTGAGACTTGTATGATTATACGTTTGTAAAATGATGACACTCATTTTTGCAAGAACATATTCAGTGTCTTTGTTCATCAAAGAGATGAGGGAATAAATCTACATTTTCTTATTCAATTTGAGGAGGATGCTAAAATGGGAAGAAGAAACAAATACCAGAAAGACAAGGAAATAATGAAATAGCATCTACAGAGAATCAAACCATGCTCCGTAAATACCAAAATGAGTTTCAGCTTGGAAGTATGCGAGCAATATGTTTGCATAAAGTATTTTGAAAAGCAGAAGCTTTCCTGCAGTACTGAAGTGGGTGGGTGGGGGGAAAGGGGTGCAGAAATGAAAGGAAGATTTTGTGTAAGTTTTCAGTGAGTACCATGAACAGAGAGTCCTTTGAGTTTCGGTCAGCATATCTAAAAACACTCCATCACAGAAGGAGTAAGTCATTCCTGCCTGTGGTGCAGCTACATCTGGAAAAATGGTCTAGGCTCTGAAAATTGTAATGTATGAAAATGACTGAAAGGTTAGAAATTGCATCTGCCTCTCATGTTATACCTTCCTATGTAAGTGAACGCTTCTGGGAGCACCTAAGAACTGAACCTGAATATGCTTAGAATCATTGTCTGGGCCCTAAAAAAAACTCTTGAATGTGTTGTAATTGACTGATGTTGTCATTGTGACAGCATGAAGATCTTTGACCTGAACTGGACTTGACTGTGCTGTCAATTTCTATATACATATATCGTCCCCATAGGGGCAAATGGGCCACAAGTGTCTTATTCTACACACTATTAAGTAGGTATCTTGCCTCTCCATCCTATTTCCAGTGCAGGAGACAAGGCAGCAAGCTAACAGTAAACCCACCCCCAAAGTTCTGCCTCATCCTGGATTGCTGAGGGCCTCCTGAAGCCCCTTGCTTCTGTTCTACACCTGACGTCAGAGGCCCCTGCACAGCCAGCTCCTCTCCACTTGCTGCTGCAGGCAGGGCCTGGGGTACCTTTTTAGGGTACCTGATTGCAAGACACACTGTTTCCCCCTCACCTTCACCCTGTCATGAGATGTCCCATGCTACCATCACGAGTGTCATCACAATGGTAGCCAGTAGCTCTCACTTGCGCAGGCAGGGTGCCTCTGTAGCCCTGGCAGTGAGCCCAGGCTGGGCTCCAGCTGGGTTAATTTTATAATTTCTCTGACTGTCTGTGCATTACTCAACTGTCCTTTGCAGTAGGGATACGGCCCCTGAGCTGCCAAGTGAAAAGCCCTGACAGTCCCATTTAAGCACACTTTACAGGATTTCAGGCAAAGGGAGATTGAGTCCCAGTTGCTTTAAATTACAAGATAAGATTTTTCCAGTAACTGCAAATGTATCACCACAACCCATGAGAACAAAATTTATCACTTCACTTTACCAAAACAAGAAGGGAATTGGCCTTGAACTTTGAAAGGAGAATGACGCTTAAAAAATAAACCAGTTAAATTGTTTCATATCAATGCAGACTTGACCCTCTTTATTTTACTACTTACAACTGTATTTTTTCTGTACTTCTTACACTTCGATTGTTTGATTTTTATTTGTTTTTTCCAGCTCAGTATTTCTTTTGCTTTCCTGATTAAAGAAGATACATCGGGTGTGTAGGCTTGGAGATGCTGCAGCACTCTCCCTGTAATAGCCAGGTGTTCATTTGAACTTAAAATGAAACTTGGTACCTTAGTTGATGGCCTTGAATCAGTTTATGAAGTGAAGAAATTTGCCAGAGATGAAGGACTAGTGCATCAGCCAGATAAAATGTTATTTAGTTCTTGATTTTTTTCTTTTCTCATTTCTGCTTGTCTTTTCCCCTTGATGGGTTTCCTAGTCTTTGCCAGCTCACCTAGTGAGCAGCCAAACACCACAACAAAAAGATTGTCTTGTGATGAAGGTTTAGAGGAGAGAAATGCATAGAGTTTATCTAAGCAGGGAATAAGGGACATAAATTAGTATCTGTTCAATCTGAAGTTAAATTTAAAATATGAACATTCAAAATGCTATTTGAGGCAATAGGATGGAGGGGGAAAGGAGCAACTGAGGTTGATAATTAGGGAAGACTTGCCAGTTGGGACCACCAGTTTTTTTCAGCAGAAGTATTGCATGTTTGATTTGTGTCCAAATGTAGTATAATTCTGGAAAATTTGTGCAAGACTGATTTATCCAGGGTGGAAATGGGACAGAGAAAAGAGTGTGGGGAGAGCAGGAGACTGAGTCAATAGTGGACGAAGTGTATGGATGTGTGGAAGTCTTGGGGAAGAAGGAAGGCAGAGAATGTAATTTGTATCTCCTGGAACTGTTGAACTGAGGTTTAGATGTCTTTGCAGAGTGTAGACTGAATTGTGAATCTTAACGGAAAGAACTGAAAAAAATAACTGGTCCTTCCCTGCAATTTAACACCCCGCAACTTGGGTATTGCATTGCACGAATGCTCCTAATTCCCTTAGTGGGAGGTCAGCTAATTCAGTGTATATTGTGACCTTTGGCTGAGATGCTAATGTTTTATTTATGATATTGTAAAGGTTAGTGCTCTCAGGAGCCTCTTGGAAATGTACTGACTGCATGCAGTTACACATTTAGTCTCTAAAGTACTGAGACATTAGAAAAACAGCATTGTTTGATCATGTCTTTTAGCATTGAGAGATTGGTAGCAGGGCTGTAATGTTGCTGAAGAGTACAAGGTATTTACAGTGTTTTCAACGGCCGTGTGTTGTTTCCTACTTAAGTAAAATACTGTGTCAGGGATGAGTATAAATGAAAGCAAAGTACAAATTATTAACTATATTATAACTGAAGTGCACCCGTTTTCACTGAACTTGAAAGTAAACATGACGTTTGGATCGTTTTAAATTAGGAAAAACTTGTGCACATTAACTATATCTGTTAAAATTTTACCACTTATTTACTGTTTAGTTTAAGGGTTTTTTAACTATGTATATTTGAAACTTTGTTCTCAACACTCAACTATAGATGTTTGCCCGTTTTCTTTGATTTAATTCCTTAAACTAACTCCAGAATGGCTTTGAAACCTGTTGACTCTGTCCCAACTCCAGGAAAATGAATGCTTTCTTTGTAATCCCACTGCTGTGCCAATTGGAGAAGTAATTGAAACCTCTCATGGGCAATAGACCAGCCATTTTACATTCCTCCCTTATCTATGTAAACATTTCCTGATCTGCTTTCTTCTCCATCCCTTGGGGTCAATAACAGTTTCTTATGATCTCTTTATTTTAAAATGGTCAGCTCCCTTCCTCCCTTCCAAAATTGTGAGAAGAATTAATGAATATTTTCTTTACTGTTCATTTTTTACTCCCTTCCTTTTCCTTACCCTGCTTTTCCACTCATACAAACTCTTGTGTGTTTGGGGTTTTTTTTTCTGCTGGAATTGGACAGCCCCTACCTTTGCTTTGCGTAACCTGCAAATATTCTTTCTAATTTCACAATGAATGTTCATTGCTGGTTTTGTCATTTCTTCCCCTTTGCACTTTTCAGAGAATTGATGTAAAGAAAATGGAGACCTGCACAGAAACCATCATGTTAATTTGTTCTCCATAGGCATTTGCAACGGACTGAGATTTATGTTCTTCCATGCTAAGGATGGGCCGGTGCCATGTGATGTTGACTTTTGAATGTGAATTTGGGTGCACAGTTGCTTCTAGGCAAGCTATAGGTGACAGTGGTCCAGCAGCAGAGATGAATGAAATGGTTACTGTACCGAGCTGTGTGCAAAAATTTCTGAATTGACACAAATATTTTGACAAAGATAAATTTATGAGTTATTGGCTCAGCCTGCGGTTTGTTTAGGATTTGTCATTCTTCTCGAAGGTACCATCAATTTAAATCCAGATGGTTTGCATGGCGCTCTGAGCAGAGGCTTCTTCTGCTTGCACACAACTTCACGCCTCCAGCTCCCCACGGTGAGTGGGTTTTAGGTGAGTTTTCCTGGTTTGCTGCTCCATGCTCCTCTCCTTGCTTCTTGCACTCATACGTGGGTGTAGCTTGGGGTACTGAGGAGGTCTAGGAGAGCATGAAATCTCATGGCCAAGGTCTAAGTTCATCCAGTCCTGGTGATGGTAGGAGCCTGCCAGTAGCTCTGCCTCCTGCCTCCGCCCTGCAGAAGCAGCTGCAGGTAGAGCACCGAGGAAGGATAACTCCTGGAACCCCACCAGTTTTTCTGGTGCTGCTGTTACCAGTCTCATGCATCATTCAGACTATTAGTGCACTAGATTAAAATAGAGGTTGCCTGTTTTACTGAGGGCTGTAGGGATTATTTGTAAACTATGTTAATGGTTAAAGCGATGAAACAGCTCTCCTCCAGACTTTTCTGTTGGAAACTATAGGGAAGCCACGTGTTACTAATGCTTTTATGAATCTCAGATGCTTTCTCCAAAAGTAAAATGGATAGTAATTTACATGTATTGATCATACCATATTTTATCTAAAAACATCAAAACATTTATGATCCTCGTTTAGTTAATTATACATTTTATTAAAATAGTTAGCTATTAAAGTACATTCTGTACTTCTTACGGACATTGAGTTTTAAGGCAAGAGAGTTGATGACTTTTGCAGCTTTCCAGTCTTAAAGTCTCGTGTTGAACTGAGAGATGAGCTGGGATGAGACAGTGCTTTGAGCTGATTTCTGTCGACATTCGCAGCTGGGCTGCGTGGATGTAAACACCGCCACATCTGAACAGCAGCTTTAACACCTGCCTTGTGCAGGTGTGAAAACCAGCGAAAGCTATGGAGATTGAGACTGAGGATCAGGCTCCAAGAGCTTCAGCCTCCAGACATTTGTCAGATGCCTAGTGCAGATTGCATTAACCACCTCAGGAGGTTTTTTTTTTTTTTACATTCTCTAGGTTTAACCTGCTACATAATTATTTCTGCTAGTCCTTTTGTATATATAGATCATTTTTTCTTGGATGCAACATTTAAGTGCCAGTTCAGTTGACAGCAGGAATACTGAATCATAGACATCAGGCATTTTATTTTCAACATTTTCATGCAGGTAGGAAATAATGCTGGGCTGTGACGAGCACTAGAAGAGATTCTCTCCCCAGCCACGAGCTTTAAATTTGATTTTGTATCTGGTTTTGGTGGGGTATTTTTATGCCCAATTCTTTAAAATCCTGTTAGGGCTGTTGCTGGTGGTGGGAGAGGCACTGTATTAAGATTTGCTGCAAATTCATAGTAAGCAAGAAAAAACCTTGCATTTCTGTTAAAGAAAGGTTGTGGGAAGCTGTCTGGGTTATAAAGATGTAAGAGAAGCCTAATGACTCAACTATACGGAGCTGAGACTGCCTGCTTCAGGGCAGGAGTAGAAGGGAAGATGTTAAATGTGCATTTTGCCCCAAAATGATATTTCATAACTTCTCTGCCAAAAGTTGTAAGATTAATTTTGTAATGATTTATTTATATTTTGTAAAATTTACCCTTATTTCACCATAATAAAACTGAGACTTGTTTCAACATAAACTGCTCAAGTTACAGTTTATCTATCATTTCTCCAATTATTCACTATTTTAACTTTACCAAAGAACTCTAATATATTAGACAAAGTTTACCCTTACAGAAAGCTATGCTGGTTTGTGCCTCTCAACAATTTTTGTAGGTACTTACTTGAGGGTCCTCTGCTTATATTTCCCTAGATCACCTTTATCATCTTTCCCACCTCAATAAGAACAACATTGGAAATCTTAAAGATTCTTCTTATTGTGGCTGTAATGATAAATTAAATCACATTTATTTTGGGGTTGTTTTTTTTTCTTGGAAGGTAGTTCAGGTAATACGAATGGAATAGCATATTGTATTTTAGTTGGAAGTAACTTAGAATGATCATGTACTCCAAATGCCTGACCAGTTCAAATTTGTGGACTCTACATGTTATTGTAAAATGAGCTATTTCTTCAGCTGCCGTGCAGTTTTGCATGAAACATGGAATAACTAGGAGAAAATGTTGTGAATATAAAGCTGAAAGCTGATTTATTCAGTCATTAACAAAGAAAGCCCCATGCCATTTCAATGATAATAAAACGAAAATCCAACTGGTGTTTTCTTTCTCAAGCTTGTTTTCCACAGAGATTGCTGCTCTTAGGCAAACACCTATTTAAACCTTTGAAAGGTATAATCTTAACCTCGTGCAGCTCTAGTAGCCTAGATTTGTTAATGTTTCATCCCTACTTGCAACAGTATTAAAATTTAAGTTTCAGTAATATAAAAAGCATTTGTGGAGCAAACACTAGGAAAATATCTTTCTGGGAATGATGTTACAGGTATGAAATAAGGGTTAGGGTATTTTTATTATTATCATCAAAGCTTTTCTTTGCTGCTGCTTTTTAGCCTGTTAATAAAAGTACTGGATATAAGTCTTATGAGATATAGCAGTAGGTGGTCAAAAATCATTCCAATGTGTTGGTTCTACATGCAATTAAGAAAAAAGGAAATCAAACATTCAAGCTGCAGCCGTGGATTAGTTAACCTTGAGAAAGAGCTCTGATTATTGAAAGCAAAAACGATCAACACTGTAAGCTTAGTGTAATAATGAATGTTGATATACTTGTGAAATATTACGAGTCCAAGAACGGAACATAGTGTGGTTGCTTGCATAATTCTGACCAGGATTGACCTGGATACAGCATGGCATGCAAAGGCTCATTTTCTCTTTTTCCTCTTTCACATAGGACAAGCCTGCAATAGTTGTTTGTGTTTTCCCCTAAGATTTCACTCAGACCTGGTGATTTTACTAAAGCTTTTATGCATTTAATTAGGCTAGTATGTCCCAACAGTGGCTCATAAAAAGTGTCAGAAGAGATGGAGAAAACCTTCCCCACGGATTATAGAGCAAACGTGCAAGAGCTTTTCTAGGGCAATACTGTGAGTTGGTGTCACTAGCAAGGTGGAGGACGGAGAGGCCACTGCACAAATAGCTCCTTGCTTCCACATGTCTGGGTAATGCCTGCTGCTTTCTGTCCTGCTGTGTGCTGCCACACAGCTCCTGCCAGCAGCTGAGTTGTTTGCTCCAGGATAAGCATGTTGTTGGAAAATTCAATTTTGTGTAGGCTGAGATTTTTCAGATCTTGTTTTTTTTATGCAGGGCCTGTTAGCTTTGCCACAATTTACGCTTACATACCTTACCGCTTAGCAAGAAGCACCTCAACTTTATCCCCACAGTGGTAGCCACACACACAATGTAGAGTTAGTTGGCCAGCCTGTCAACTAGCTGAGGTGTCACTGAGGTGAGCAGGAGAGAGACACCATGCTACACTGGGCTGAGGAATCTCCCTAGCTGGCAAAGTCCCTTTGTCCACACTCCCTCAGCACTATGACCTGCAGGCATAAAACTTCTGAGCCCTTCAGAAGGCTATCCTGTTGCTACATAAATAAATAGGAGAGGACCTTCTGTTTATTAAGACTGAGACAAATGAGAAGGCCGTCAGCATCATGAGCCACAGTTGAAATTTTAGGTGGCTATCCATGCTCTTTAGGATGGAATCAGTATAACGATCTACAAAAGGAAAAAAAAAAAAATCCAACCCATGCCCCTTATGTAGACAGGCTTAGCTACGGATGGGGTTTATTTTATTTGGGGTTTTTATGACTGTGTTTGTACACAGTTTGTACTGATGTTTTTACACTAGCAGTATATTATTATAAAAGTCCCATATTCTGAATAAACCTTGGCCTAAAATAACACTAGAATTTTGATTTATTTCTATGTGATTATTTTTCAGGTACTGTAAATCATATTTTGGTGTTCATTTACCTTTGCATTCTTTTTTTGAGCCACTGGCACTGAAGCTGACGGATGGGAATCAAATGAAGTGTGCTAAGTGTTGCTGCTGTAGGCTTTCATCTCCCTACATTTTGTGTTATGATTTATCCTGGTAATATATCATGTGCCTCATTTTCTTTTGCTTATTTTGCTTAGTGTTGTCACAAATAATATCATTTGACCATCTACCATGAGCACTAAGCAGTTGTAAATTAATGAAATAAACTGAAACTATGGAACTCATCTGTCCCAGATTTGATTAGAGACGCCAGTGTTGTACCAAGCTATTTACTACAGATGAACCTCATTTGTTAAGGACACAGCTTTGCAGGGGCTTAGCTAACTATGGTAAATTGTTATGCATAGTATTTGTAATTATTTTAACGAAACAGTTAAAAGTGACTTTTTCATATCTCAATCATGATTGGCGTTTCATGTTTCTCAAACTGGTGTGTTTAGTTACTCTGCTACTTGTCACGAGTCACTGGCATATGTCTGTGTAAGGGCCTCTCCTCACTCTGGCCCCTTTATGGCGTACTTTGTGAGTAGGAGCTCACAGAATCACAGAATCATCATGACTGTAAAGAAACTCTGAGATCTAGTCTGAATGTAGACACACTAAAAACCCCTACAACTTGACCACTAGCGTATGGCCTGAAGTGCCACATCTACATGTTTTTATGATAATTTTAAACTGGCTTAATAACTATAACTCAAAGTTCCCCATCATGATTTTGGAGATTCCTTTAGATTTTATTTACTACTAACTGTAGTGCATAAGGTTTTTCATTATTTTTTTTCTGTCTTGTTATGGCACCTGCATTACAGTGTAATGTGGTAATGTAATATTGAAGTGTGTGCTTGAGCTAAATCCCAAAATGCAATTATTCTGGCATAGTAGGGGAAATTCTTATTTGTAGAGTTAGTGAGAAGGCAGCAAAAACTACCATCCATGTGGAATGTAGTTTGAAAAACTGGTGCACTTAGATAAAGAAAGTTAATAGGATAGTATGGTATTTTAATGGTACATAAACCATCTGATACATATTGAGACTTATGGCCTGGCAGTAAAAGCTGCACAAAGGTTAAAAATGACTCAGAGAAATTCTGAAATGCGTATGCCGGGAAGTGGTAGAGTTATATATAAAACACCCAAATGTACTGGACTAGCAATCACACTTAAAAAGAGTAGTTGAAAGAACATAGTGCTGGAACACACAGGACAAAGCAGGGAAAGGTTGGGGAAACAATGAAAATTTAGAAGAGGAAAATAAAGTAGATGAAGAGACAAGATTAGGTAGGTAGAAATAATGTTCCTTGGAAATGTGAATTATATGAACACAAGAAAAATTAACAACATCTAAACCAAACTCTTTTCGTGGTATGGATTGGCAAGGGGTGGTGATGATGACCCACTATTCTGTATCAGTGATTCATAAGTCCACTTCGTTATTTCATTATGATTGGACTGCTTGGGTAATGGTAAGGCATAACGGAAATCATTGTATCAAAGCAAATTGAAAATCCAATGCTTCAGCTGAACAAATATATCATGGATGTCCAACCAAAACCTGTCGTTTACCCCCCTACCCCTTTCCCCAAGTTTTTTTTCCTTCTATTAAATTATCAGCTTGAGTCATTTTGAGGTAGACTTCTACATTTGCTCTGGATGGGCTGGATTCATTCTCCAAATACACTGTCGTCTTGTAGTTGTAATGTTCTTTCTCCTATCTAAATGTGTGTTAAATGAACTGGAGAGAACACTGGTACATGTAGGTTGTAAATAGCACATGCAAATAAAACTGCATTCAGCACAGTTGCCTAATGGAATATTAAGAGGAATTATATGTGCAACTCATTTTAATAATGTTTCATCTAAAAAAAAAAAAAAGCATGAACGTTTATGAATGGCAGAAAGCTCTAATTTTGGCTTCCAAATGAAATAGAAAAAGGAATATTCTTTCTTTTCTTGAACTAGCTTAATTTTACAGTCTTCAGTTCAAGAACAAAAACAAAAATGTTTTTCTCATAGCTGGGTAAGATCAAGATTATCCTAAGTGAACTGAGTTATTTTTATTTTGCATTTCACCATAAAGGGCTTGGGAATCAAAAGTAACTCAAAAATTCATGAATGCAAGCACAGTAGAGGCACTTGTTTTTTGGCAGAGTACTAACAGCTCTTCTGTATGGATGGTATACATGAAATTTTAAGCTTTCATCAGTATATTAACAGCTAAGGACTAAAAGACACAAAGAGACACCAAACTGCAATTCAGAAAAAGTCTCTTGGCAAATTTGACATCCTAGTGATGATGGTTCACAATGAATCATGATTTTGGATTGCTGTTCAGTGGAACAGGTCCACTGGCCTACTACCTCTATGTGCATATGTAGATGTGTTTACATGTGTGTGTACATATACGCAGAAAGACCATGTGACTAGAGATTGTATATGTATACCTAGGTAGATATAGAAAGCATCTGTATTATGTAAATCAAAATGTCATAAAATACCTGAACCATTGGTTCCATGGTTCCGAGTTCAGTACTCCTGTATCCCCAGACACAATCTCCACCCCAAAGACCTCGTGTTTTGGTTTGATGAGGTGTAATGACAGACTGAATCAAATAACTGGAAGGAAAAGGCTGGCTTTTTCCCCTTGTGTAAGACTGAAATGATGAGGTAGCAGTTATGAGGCAGCACTGGGCACGATGAGTCTCGCAAGACAAGTTTCAGCTCTCAACAAGGGTTTCTCTTTTATGAAGAGTAACTCCAGGCCCACAATCTGTCCGGTTTTTGATTGCTGTACAAGAGTCTGGAGCAATATCGCCAGACTGATCTTGAGTACAACAGAAATGGTTTTAGCAGATTTCACTGGTTTTATGCAGTCTCTATGTTTGCAAGAAGCAGTTGTTTCCTGCATGGTATATTTTTTCCAGCATGTTTATATTCAATTGCACTCTTTAGACGTTTTCTTAATAAATAAAAAAAAAAAAACCAAACAAAACCCCCATAATAATAATTTAGTTTGGGAATCTGAGATTTTCTCTCAGACACGTGGCATACTTCTGTATAAAGTACAAGCAAAATTTTAAATTTAACATGTAAACTTAGCTAATGAACCTTACATGAAAAATTTAATGCTGCCTGCTATCAAATATACGGTATCTGAAAATGTTGTATCCCATAAAACATCCTGCTGAAAATACTAAGAGAATTATAATGCATACTCAGTGGGCTAGCACTACAGCACAGTTTTCTTTACTATATAAGCAGTGAAGTCTTTTGCAAAACACTCCAGAGACAGCTCTAATACAGTCTCTGCCACCTATGGTTCACATCAAGATGGAGGTCAAGGTGTAGAACCATTTAACTTAAATCCCTACTCCAGGTTATTAGCTAGGAAGTGAAAAGGAGGAAATGTGCAATGGAGATGTCTTCTACATGACCAGCATAAAATAACTTTTTACTTTTAAGTGTTGATAGGGAAAACAGAAAACGACAGCATCTTACCAGCCATTAAACTGTTTTAGCAGAGCTTCAACTCTTTCTGTATATCCTGGATAAAATCAGATAATTGAAGGAGGGAAAAAAAAAAGTTAAAGATACTGTAAAAAGGAATATGTGTGTAGTCTACTAGTAACTACAGATAAGGGTCTGTGAAGGTTTTTACATTAAACTTTTAATTTCATAGGTTGTTTTATGTGACTGCTAAATTCACATCTGTGAGTTTAGTGCAGTGTAGTGGTGCAATACCTGTCCCCTAAACTGCTTACATTTTGTAACTCCCTTACTTACTATTTTGTTATTGTGTTGTGTAACCTTTCTTTACTTCTCTCTATAACTAATAATAAATAGAACATTAAAAGGGCAGCGTGGATAATGGAGGATGATGGTGTAGTGAAGGGAAACAGGAGCAATTATCCTTTTCTTGCACACTTATAAATCAAGCAATTGTAAGGTATGTATTGTAAATTAGCAAAATAAATAATTTGCTGGCGGAGGTGAAGCATAAAAATTTTGTTACCCTTTCTGCCTCTGCCCCTCCCCCCAACTACCCATATAATCTTCCCTGGCAAATTATAATGAGTGAAAACAGAACTGTTAAATGGAACTCTATATGTGACCAGAACGATAGCGCTGCCTACCATGAAAGCTAGAATAATGCTTCCGATTTAGCTACATTGCTGTACGCCAGTATGGCATCTGACATGATATGTGGTCAATCTGCAACTTAAGTACCACTGCTAGGCAATTTTGATTTCAAAACTAGCATATTTTTGAGAAGTTCAGTGCCTCTAATTAATCAATTGAAAAGATCTTGTATACATCATTCTGCTTGTAAGTTCACCTTCAGTAAAATGCTTGATTAGTAACGTATTCTCTTATATGTGGCTATAATTTCATATTGAGTTCTTTCCATGGCGGGCTCATTTATGAAACAGTTTCCAGGCACAAGTCAGCTGGTGATTTGGGAAAACTCTCAAATTTCATTAGGAGAGTTTTCCCAGAATTTCTTCCTGTTTCCTCCAGAATACATAGTATTGGCATAGCGGAATCAAGGCTGCAGGGTGCTGCTCTTCAGACATAAGAAGAGAGCTCCTAAGACCTCAGGAGGAAACTCCCCATTTTTCTCGTGGAAGGATGGAGTAACTTGCCTTCAAGGGAAGGCATGGGAATGTGTGTGGTGCTTGTGCAGATGTGCTGTGTGTATGCAAGGAAAGGCCCAGACAGAAGCTCAGCAGTGAGAATCCATGAGACTGGCAGGATGATCTGATTTTACTGGAAATGTGAGCACTTTTCTGAGTCTGTGGAAGTGATGTAAGCTATAGGGTCATAAGCAACATACTGCAGTTTTTTACTTGTCTCAATAAACGTTTGGATGTACAAGATTCTCTCCGTGTATGGAAACCTTCTAGGTACTTGCCATTGCATCTTTAAAGGAAATGGAGGGAGAATAGGTGATTGGGGATGGAAATTCCATTTGGGGTAAAAGAGAACATTTGAAGAAATGGTTTTGCAAAAGCCCCTGATGGGTACAGGTGGGGGCTGATGTAGTTACTTCAGGCTCACGACTGTTCCCACGTCTCCTGGTGGCACAGCAACAGCAAGGCTCTAGTACAGACAAAAGGAGAGAACCATTGCCAGTTTGCTGCCCTGATGACCACCTATCCTAAAAACCTGCTGTTTTGCTAGAAAGATGGACTGTTTTTTCCTTATTAGTGGAGCATTCTCATCCAGCAAATGAATCCTATGTGACTTAAAATTGTGTGCCCTTCTATGCAGCCTACTTCACTGCTCCTTCTGTCATTTGGTGCAGGTATAATGGACCAGTCATTGCGTGTCCATCACTGCATATTCTTCCATGGCAGCTCCAGCGTGAATTCCCAATTACAGCTGATCATAGCAAAGCTCAATGCCAATAAGTACAGTGCACTAGGCCTTTCTCTGTCCATCTGTGCCAATGTGAATATTACTCTATTGATCTGTCTTTTGAGTGCTATGAAAACTGTCATTCTGGGCTAGAATTATTGCTGGGCCAAGAACAGGGAGGGGTTCCTAGCAGGGGTGACAAGAATTTTTCACTTTTACGGGATTGATAATATTTGACCAAAATTGGCAAGATTGCACACTTAAATGACTGAAATAAAATTCCAAACAGCACCCTAGTTCAGCAAGGGCTTATGCATGTATTTTCATACACAGGGAGAAGCGTTTTCATGGAGATGAATGGGTTTTCTTACACCACAGAAAGCTAAGCACATGTCTAAGTCTTTGCAGAATCTGGGCTTCAGTGTCTTTCCACTCCTGAGACGTAATTACAACCTTGCGCTGCAGTCACTGTTGAAAGCTCACTTACTGAAATCAAACTAAATGAAGACATGCTGCTAGTGCCTAAAGGAACCCAGTTGTCTAGTTAGGGATGCTTTTTGTCTGTCCTTAGGCAGCAACAACCATAGGTATGGACTGTGCACACCACTGACTTCTGTGCTCTATAATTTTCTAAGCAGATGTGCAAAGGGATAGATTTTTTGCAGTCTTATGTTGGACACTGCAAAGGTCACTGCACTTTGTGTTTTCAAGCTATGCCTACATATATATACAACATGCCTCATATATATATATACACAACATGCCTTATATATATATATATATAAATTGCATGCAAAAATTGGCCAAATTCATACTAAATGGCTGAAAATGTTAACTTGCTAGAATTTTTTTATTTATTTCCTAGCTGTGATTTACTGAACATGATGGGTTTCCTTTAAAATATTTGGAATGATGCATCAGGTCAGTTGCCTTGATCATATCATGACTCATGATTGATCCTCTGATATGATCTGTCAGTGTTATAAATTTGCTGATTATATCACTGTTTAACTTACTAAATTTTAAGCTCATTCTATTTTTTTGTCTTGCTTAAAAATAACAGTAACATCATCAAATATTTTAATTTTTTTTGTTCAAATCTTACTTTTGATTCTGCCTTCAGTCTGTGACAGAACTGTGCCTGCAGTTGAGAAACTGTCTCGACAATCCAAATGAATATGGAATTTGTTTAAATTTGAAGAAAGTCGCTTTCCAAAAGACATGACACGTCTTATTGCACGTAGAAGTGTCCTTTCAGTTGAGAGGAGCAAACCACTCCTATCTTACGGTCAATAGATGACTGCAAACTTAGAAAACAATAGAAGTGTAGAGGAGAGGCAAAAATGGATGAGCTGCATCCCATCTGTTTGTCCTTTTGCTACATGTGGTAATGGTCACTTATCTGACTACCTGTGGATATGAAAATGCGTTTGAAATGATGAAGAACTCTCCGTTCCATGGTAATGACAACAGCCCGCGACATTTCTAACCTTACCAGCAGGTTAGAAACTATTTGTGTTCTCTTCCATTAAGAATTTTACCCCTTCTGACACATCTATTTAGTTCTGTTTGAAAGAGAAAATCACATTACTATGACCTAAAACCACAAATAAAGACTATCTTCTCCCAACTAATCTGCATATGTTTAAGTATTTATGAGCCACCTGCTGGGGATATGAGTTGGTTATCAATCTAATAACACCCAACATTGCTTGGAACCCTTTTTGTAAGTACCAAAGCATATATATGCATTAACACTAAATGAAACCAAGCAGCTGATAGTAAAATACTGAACACTTTATTTTTGTCTCTTGATTTTATCCCCTCCACCCCCGCTTTTAATTTGAGTTCTTTAAAATATCTGAACAACACAAAGAATAAGCATTCTTTATGGATCTCAAACTGGAACAAGTGTGTAATATATTTCACTCAGCATGTTCTAATATTTTGCATCAGAAATATTCTTCCTTTATAAGTAGGGCTACAATCTAGCTGTATTTTTAAGGCTTACGGTTTTTCATTTAAGCATTTCAATCGACTCACAAACACTTATCCATATCCTCTGGATTTGCTGAGTTAATTTTGGGCATGTTGTTCTTTCTTTACTTTTATTTTGAGCTATTGTTTTCAATTTCAAAGAGTCAGAGGTATTGCTTGATAACAAAAGTAGAAGTTAATACTGTTGTATTTAATATCCCTTCAGTACGTACAATGCAAAGACTGCAATCTAGATGAAATTACTGTTGTTGCTAGTGAATAAGTTATTCATAGTTTTCAAGAAGGAGTTGTGCTTCCAACTTGAATGCCTCATGAGTTGTTTATTTTACATCTTTGGATGTAAATTACCAGCTATTTTAATCTAGGAATATATCAGAAACAGAGCAGTAGAGCAGTCTGTTTTACTGCAGCTTTGTCAAACTTACTGGTGTTCAGCCTATTTTCTGAAATTACATGGGTCAAATAGCAAGAAGATTGTTTAGAATATATACAGAAAAATATATTGGGAGATCTAATTTAGTTTCTGACCACTAATGACAAGTGGGGTCTGTAGTTCACCAAAATACTGTTACAGTTGTCCTTAGCAATCAGCCTTTACTCTTCTGTAGGAAAAGTATAATGGATTTAGGGCTTTATTTCAGATTCCTATAAATTCTCTTATATCCAGAAAGACACTGATCGTAGTAACAATAACACATTTTCCAGTGCATCATTAAAGTTGAATTTACATTACTGTGCATGAGATTTCTTACGCTCTGTATTTAGTTATAAACAACCTGGGATTTAAATAGGAGGAGAAAGGGAAAAAATAGCCATTTCAAACTGTTTTATACAAGTTCTTATTGTTGGATTTTTATTTTTACTTTTTGTTAGCATTTTTCGTTGCTGTAGCCCTGACATGAAGTTGCCCAAGTTATCTCATAAGCTAGCAGTGGGCTAGATTCTAGTCTTCCATACTTCTAGCTTTGAATGCAAATAACTGCAGATGGCAAATAACTGAGAAGCTTGTATTGGAGTAACTGCTTAGTTTTTGCTACTTGACCCATTGTCCTCCAACAGATAAAAATGTCCTGAAAAAAAACAAGGATGATCACAGATTCTAAACCCTTATGGAACAGATTTACATGTGTAGTACTGTATCGTATAACAGCTTTGCAAATCTTGCTAATAGAATGGTGTTATCACATTTCTGAAAGGAATATTTGTCTTAAAAACTGCAGAAGTGTGGCTTCAAAATAATACAAATTTTAATTTCTTCAGTATTTAGCACAGGTCTGGCACAGGTCAACCAGAAATAATAATAATAGAAATATGGATAGATTATAGAAATTCTTTACAATTTAAAACTGTTAGTAACCTGGTAGAACTTGCCATCTGACACCGAAGCATACAGAAAGTCGCTGAGTGGTTTGATATTCAGCATTGCTCTAAAGTCTAAATTGTATTTACAGTCCTTAAAATGTCCTACTTAAAAAGCAGAAGAGGTAATAATAAAAAAATGTTTATTTAATTGTTTACTTCTGTGTTAATTTTTAGACTTTTTTTTCTATATCATTGAAAATTTGAATTAAAATACAAATAGCTGAGCCAGTAAGAGAACAAACAGTAGCTGGGTTTTGTTGTGTCAATGTTAATTCTTAACTATCTATATATTTCTGTATGTATTTATATATTTATTTACATTTATTTACATGTATATGAAGAAAAGTAAAAATATTTATCACCCACTGGAGTAGGATGTACATAAGATTTATTTTTGCCTTTCAGAGAACTACTGTGCTTTTGGAGACGAAATGGAAATTTAGCTTTTTAGAATTCATGATATTTAGTTATGCCTTAGTTCAGCAAAGCATTTACACAAGTACTTTACTTCACTGATTGCAGCAGAACCAAATTTAAGTAGTTAAGTGCTTTGCAGAATAGAACCGCAGTTTCTTTAAATGCCAACATACCAGACAAATGTCACAAAAAATGCTATTAGGGGAAGGAAGCTACCAGTAACAACAAACAATGAACAGTAGATAAATCAATACTGTTCTTTATGAAAAATAGCATGGAGTATTACACAAGAAAAGGGAAGAATAATAAGTAGTGTAATACTTTAGTAGGAAAGGAGATAAAGAAGGTCAAGCTGCTATTTAGGTGTCAGATTAGGTATGCTCAAAATTGTGGGCCCTATGAAATGAAATTTTCGTCAGGTCTCATACCAACTCCCTGTAAAAAGAACCAGCCTTAATTGTAAATAACCACCCTGTGTTATGAGCCAGTGCCTGCTGTTAATAAGTGGAGAGGCTTTGTGCTGCCTCGAGCTGCTTACGCTCCAGAGTCCAGAATGCAAACACGTTGCTGAGTGACTGTGGGGTAACTTTGTGAGTAATTAGCAGCCTGCCAGCTGCTCTGACCTCAGTGCATAAGCTGCACATAATTTTGCCCACCTGTATTTGCAGGGTAACTCAGTTCCCTTTCATCACCGGGTAGGCAACCTCACATCAAGTTTACTAGGGAGTAGTATCACGTATGTGGGCAAATCAGCTCTGTGCGTTGCTCGTTCAGACTGTAATTTGCCTCATGTTAACATTTTTGTGTATTCATCATCTGGAGTCACTCACTGTTTTGTTTTCTTTTATGACAAGTGATAAACTGGTTGACATTTTGTTCTATTTAATTTTAAAAATCATCGTAAATGCATGTATTTAGGTATTTAGAGGTGTTTTTATACAGTAGAAGGTGCATATAGCTAGTGAAAACTTCTAGTACTTTCCTACCAGACTTGTTTGTGGAGTTTGGGGCTGGCTATGAAGACATAAATAAAATGAATATTCGTAAGCAATAAATATTAATTACACAAGGCTTATGTTCCTATGTGCTGTTGCTCCTAACAGGTCCCACCTGCATGGCAGAGTGCACTTGTTAAATGAGCACTGCTATTGGAAAAACACCTAGTGGGATTTCACTAGAGAAAATGCTTTCATCTGTGGTAGATGTGTACAGGTTTTTGGCTCCAACTTGAACCAAAGAGAATTTTTAAGTCTGAGTTTCTTCCTCAAAGTCTGGTACAACTTAGCTGATTTCTTCGATTCAAGCTATTCAGTATGCAAGTTCATGAACAAATTACCTGCTGGTTAGTATTTAAACCAAACTCATAAAAGAAAGTTAATATGAGAAAAGGTCATTCACAGGTATTTCTTCTAATGTGTGCTTGTGTCCTCCCACATATCTATAGCTAGGGCTTTCATTTTGCCTCTGTGGCTCTCACAGTGTATGTATTATGGTGTAGCTGGGACTGGATGCAGTCCTCAGCTTCATGGGGGGCTGTGAGAAGGCTAAAAGGGCTATAGTGCTCCATTAGCATGTGCCTGGTCATCATGACTAGACCTAGGTCACATGTGGGTGTACTCCACCATATATCTCTTTCTCTCAGAGCTTCTCTTATATTACAGAATATAGTCTTTGTCAATTTAAAGTAAAATAAAAAAAAAAGATAATTATCAAAAGTACTTGCTTCAAATTTCCGGATCTGTAGTGTGCAGCTGTAGGATTCAAGCTCTAATACACGCTTTTGGTTTACCAGATCACCTGTGAGCTCACAAATCCTCCTAGGCAGGGGACAAATTGCAGACTGAGCACATGCTTGCAGGTTTACTGTGGTGTCCCCTCTCCAACCTGCAGTGAGTGCAAAGAACAGGACTCTGCTCTCAGAAAGACTGGTGTTGATTTTGTCCTTTGGCCAAAACAAATTGCAGGAGCATGAAGTTACGAGGACAAAAAGCTAGTAAGACCACAAGAAGAGGCAAAAAGGTTTTAGAAAAACCAAAACCCCAAACCAATAAAGGGTCCAAGAACAGCTGTGTGTAATTGAGAAGGTTTGGTGAACTAACTAAAATTAAAGCAAGAGAAATTGAAATCTGAAAAAATTATGCTTCCACACAGGAAAACAGCCATGTTAGGCATGTAGACATGGCAGAGAACAAAAGACGGAATACTCTGAAAATTTATAGACATTCTGAAGGATGCTTCATCCATCCCTGCTTGGTATCTGGCAAGTTTTCTAACTCCTGTAATGTTCCTTTATTCTAATTTTTGTCAAAAACGAGAACATGCCTGCCAATCTGTTTTCTTCCCAAAGCTCTCATGGCTCTACCTTTTTCAAACCTTTGTACTTTGATTAATACTTGCTTATTTCTGGTAAAGTACTAAGGATCATAATTCAATAAAGATGGCATTTACTGCCATCTGTCTTGACAGTCTTTGAATAGAAAATGTGAAAGGTGAAGGGTTTACTGGTAGGGTTTATTGCCTCAAGCATACAGATGAAATAAGAAGTGTTAGATACGGTACACAGTAATCCTCAGAAAAAACGATCATCTTATGCTCCCCACCTTCTTCATTGCAACCGTACCTTCTCTAGGCAGCTGTCTTACCAAAACAGCTTTCTCTAGAGCAGCAAAACACAGCAACATCAGGCTGTAGTCATTGCTTGTTAAAACAAGTGCCGTAATCAGGACTTGCAGAGTGCTCAAAGACTCCGCGAGTGTAGTGTGTTCTGGGGGAAGGGAGAATGCTTGAATCCCTTTATTAGCGCTCCTTAATACTTAACTGCTTTATTGGTTTGAGATCTTTAAAGGTTAAATTTTTCAAGGCTCCAATGAATTTGCTTTAGGACAGAGTGAAGCTTAGGGTGAAGTAAAGATGGACATTTGCTTTGCATTACTTATCTTGTGTATCTTGATTTCTGGATTAGATCTAGACAATTATTATTAAATTACAGGCTTCTCTGGTAAGAATAGACAATGCATAAACCATAAGCAGCAGTGTTAGACCATGATGAGGCCTGATGCAAGTAAGTGCAGCTTTGCTGATGTCAGTGGAGTTACATCTGCTTGTGCTGAGTCTTAATATAGTCTTCAGACTGCAGGAAGCCTTCTGGATGTACTGAATGCTGCATGGTAGCAATAAATAATGGAATTCACTCATACAAAGTGTCTTCCATCTGAGGATCCTAAAGCACTTGGCAAGCCTCATTTTCTTCTGTGGGAGGGGAAAGAATCTAAATGGCTATGCAGATGTGTATCCTTTATCCATTTGAGAACAGGAAAGATTATGTATTGTGGGGGGGGGTTATTTTCTTTTAAAAAGTAATGGTAGATTTAGACATTAATGGTATAATTTTATATCATCAAGAGCTGGAAATTTTCTGTCCTGCCCAAATGTATTTTGGAAAGATGATCTGTGGTATACATGAGTTTGCAAACAGCATGAATATGTTAGCCTTTGCTGCTTTATCCTCTGCCAAAAATGTAGAGATGATAGCATCTGTTTCCACTACCCACGCTATCCAAATCATTAAAAACTCACAAGAGTTGGAAAAGAAGTTCTGAGAGCTTTCACATGCCTGTCTTTGCTAGGAAAATCACTCCCTTGTAACAATGTGTTCAGACAGTCTTCCTTGCTTGTGGTCTTGAATTTCAGGTGGTAATGAGTGTTGCCTGGAAAGGTAGGATTCAAATCTAGGAAATGACAGAATTAAAATACAAATAAGTCCTGAGTATATCATTTAATAAGTGCTACTTCAGCAAATTTTGAAATAATAATGACACCTTTCTTTGATGCTATGGGCTACAGAAAATACTTCAGAAACATGGGTAGCTGAGGATGGGTGACGGAATTCGCACTCGGGTCTTGGTTGTATGGATGCCTAAATGAGTGACTAGCTCTCTCCAGTACTGCAAACCCTCTATTACAAGTTGGGTTTAGAACATATGAAGGTTTGGAACTGGTTCACTTTTTTTTTCCAGATAGTTTGCTAGCAGCTATTAAGAGCCTTCTAAAATAACCAATGTACATTTCCCTTTCTTGTCTTTTTCCCACACTCCCTTTATTTCTCCCATACGCCACTGGTGAGTTATAGGTAGGCAGAATTCTGTGTACTGTATTGACCAAACTACAGGAAAAAGTGGTCTCTTGCTCATCTTGTCTTATTATTTTTTAAACCATATTGCTCCTGCCCAACACCGAACAGTTTGAAAATGTAAAGAAACCAAATCCAAAGTGACATCCAGTTGTTTCACTTTCTTCCATCTCTGCCACAAATTCTGTGTTCTGCTGTTTCAGAGTCTGGTCCCTTATTGCTGGTATCAATAAGAGTGCAGACAGTGATTTCTGAGCAAGCAGAACTGGCTTGTTTTTTGTGGTCAAAAGCATAGAATTTAAAGATATTAAACTAAAAAGAAACACATCGTTAGTGCTTGTGCAATTAGACGTACAATTTTTTTTAAGTCTTCTCAGTTCAGTAGAATAGGAAGTAGGAGGTTAGTGCAAAAAGCTACAAGAATTTGAGGAGTGCAGAGCCAAATCAGGAATAATGACATTAAACAAAAGCTTGAAAAAGTCAGCCAAACTTGGGGAGATCAGGGGATTATAAAACTTAAAATTCTGCTAATGTACTATCTGCCTCTTTTTAAATGTCAAAGATTTTGCTTTTGTTCTTCTTGGCTTGTATGCCCAAAGTAAGGTTTAAACCCCTTTATAATCCTTAATGCTATTTCATCCTGTCCTTTTCCCAAACTGTCCAAATTTGCAGTTACATATAAACTTGTACATGGCTGAAAACTGGTAACAGAAATAGGTTACATGGACACATTTTGTTATAGTAAGCTCTTCTTTTGTGGTTCCTGTCTTTTTGATTGAACAACAAATCATCAAGTGACTTTCTGGGACAATGAACAAGAGGTTCCTCCCAGTCTGGACAGAACACCACCCCCACCCTCCCCCACCCTGCCATTTTTGCCCAGCAGCGTGGCCTAGAATGTGCATATATGCTGACTCCTGCCCTTAGAGCCAGTGCTTAAGATTATAAACAAGTATGTTTTGTCAGGTTTGAAATAACTTCTGGTGTGAGGGTTTAAAGCTTCCAGTATCTGTCTTGGGGCTGAGCTCATTTCCGTACAGTGTGAGAAATTCATTGTTTTTTTCAGTTCCAATTTCATGAGTAAGAGGAAAATACTGCAAGGCTGCTCATGATTCTTAGTGGGAAAGCAGAAACAGTCTGTTGTGCAATGTGCATATGTGGCCTCAGGGCTTCCAGACTTTCTAGTCAATTAAAAAGTTATAAGTTGAGCAAGTTCTGTCCCTATCAGTGACAATTCAGGAGATCCCTGAATATTCAAAATAAAATATCTCTCCAGATGTGTTACATTCTTAATATATTTGTTAGGTATATTTTCTATAACTTAGGGAAAAGTGCTGGTTACTGGTGTGATTCTAAGTCACACAATCTACAAAACGTGTTTTTCTTGCTGAGGCTGTTATGAGGCAGAGCCATAGGAAGGATGTGGTGGTGTCCTAGCAGCAGTCCTCCAGTAGTGGAACTTCTCCTCAGTCCTCTGTATAAGTGTTTTCTAGGTCATTTCCTGGACTATGCAGTAAACTTGCCTGACTTTCATCTACCCTCAAATTTTTGGAGCTTTTAATGTTGAGGCATGGGAAGAAGCTGGTTTGAATTTTGGTGTCCTTGTTATCTTGCAAAAGAGGGGTTTTGCTGTGAAAAATGGTTGTATCTCTTTATCACCCACATGTTGCACAGCAGAACAGGAGCCTTAAATCTAGCAATGATGGCTCCTACTCTTCCTCCCTGTCTCAAGAAATCTTTAAGCAATGTCCTGCTGTGGTATCTTCCACTATGTTTAACAACATTGTAATGATATAAGTTTAACATCTTGGTGTTTCTGTTGATTGTATTGTAAACGTAGCCAACAGTAGTGATATTTTATTTGCTACAGGTAGGTTCCAGGGTTAATTTTTATTTTGATTAAAAAAAGAACAAAAAAAAAAAAATGTGTGATAATGCATTTAAAATGAATAAACTTACCCATTTAAAGTGAAGCAAATGTCTGAAGTTGTTATATTGATCAAATTAGGAGCAGCAGAATGTTTACCTGTGTTTTCTTCAGCTGTACCGCTGAACGGATGTTAGTTTACAGGTTTCAGAGCTGTTATTGTATGCACTGTGCAGATACTCTTGCATCGTGTATTCCGAATTCCTACCTGTGGAGATGGTGTACAGACACCCATATGCTTAGGCTTATGGCAAAGCATTTTTTTACTGTTCCCATTCCAATCCCAAAGGGAAAATTCAGTCCACTTTTTGTGTGGTTTTAAGTCTTTAAGATAGCTCTGACTGGCAGAGAATATACCGTTGGATAGAAATACAGAAGCAGTCGGGTCAAAAAACTTTACTTGTTCAATGGCTTAGGTAAGATGTACAGTTTCTTACAATGTAGAAATGGTAGAGTGAAGGATGGAGATGGACCTGTGGCTGCCCCTCATGGTGAGAGTCTGCAGGGAATTTCTGCTGCAAACAAACATAACTCCCTGCAAAGTATCCTGAAAAATCATTGTTACAGAAATGCAGAAAAGGATTAAGTAGGCACTTTTAAATTGAGATGAAATAATTCAACAAATTCTTCTTCAGCTTGTAAATAGCTTGTGGATACTTACGTAAAATAATGATTGAAAAGAAAGTTTTTCCAGCTATTGTGAGTTGCCATTATGAGCACATGTTGCTATCCACCAAAACAATGAGACAAATAACAAGAACACAATTTTCCTTTTTCATATTGAGACATTGACTTGAATAGCATGTATGCAGAGTAATGGGTTAAGGCTGAGAAAATATGTGCATGTTGTTTTTTCGTAAAATACCAGACATGCCCATGACTTATTGGTGTGAAACGCTGTGTGTGTCTAGTATGATGATGTAGTAGTCTCAGAGATAGCATGCAATCTGGTAGTTACTATGGTAACAAGATGTTTTTCATTGAAGAGCCATTAAAATGGTGGCATATAAATAACATATGTACAGTACATTGTCTTTGAAAGAGCAGTTCTTGTCCAGGGATTGTAGGCACATGCTTTCATTCCCTTTTCTCCACCCCCCTCCCCCCTCCTTACCCAAAATCTTGTATATTTTTGATGTCATATGATCAGCCTGCCTCATTTTTACCACTCTGCGTCTTTGAAGCTGTAGTACTTGCAGACCTGATGTGGTGCAATAAGAGGTGACTGAATAATGTGCTTGTTGTTAAGAACTCAAGACAAAAGGAAGTAAAGCAGGTGAGACTCTCATTCCACAACTCTTATGTGTTACATTCAGTTAAGATTTATTCAGTTAAGAGTACAAGCTTCAAAAGTGCAGAGTGGTTTGTCCCAGTGCATGCTAAATGCTTTATTGTGCTTAACTTTAGGCACCAAAGTAATTCACTGGACTTCAGTTAGGTAATTTATTGAATTAACCCTAAACAAGGGTTGAAATGTTTTCCTGAGCTGGAGCTTGCCAGTTCAGATCTGTGTAAGATCAAGTCACTATGTATTTGTGGAGGCCAAACATTGCAATGACTGTTCCCGCTTCTCAACCTGTTTGGAGAAGTCAGCAAGACCAAGGTAGCAAAGAAGGTAGATGATGCAGTGCAACCAGTAGTGAAGGCAAATGTCTCTCTTTTCCGGGTGTCTTGCTATCTGGAGTCATGTAGTGCAGGAGAACGTAGTTTGAATACTGAAAAGTGAAGAATTGTGATTTATATGGGAAATTTGTGGAGCTGTACAGTTTACAACATTGAATGAAAATTTCCAAGATTACAGTGAGATGCATTAACTAAAACATTTGGGTGAGGTAGTTGGTACTGTGAAAGGGGGATTTTAGACCTTTTGATATTGCTCACTACCCTGAAAAAGAAATGAAATACACTGAGCGAGGAGATGCATTTCAGCATTTCACAAACACTGGGTGTGGTTAGTAGGTCACGAGAGGTCCTCCTCCCCCTCTACTCTGCCCTGGTGAGACCGCACCTGGAATATTCTGTCCAGTTCTGGGCCCCTCAGTTCAAGGACAGGGAAATGCTTGAGAGAGTCCAGGACAGGGCTACAAAGATGATTAAGGGGGTGGAGCATCTCCCATATGAGGAAAGACTGAGGGAGCTGGGTCTCTTTAGCTTGGAGAAGAGGAGTCTGAGAGGTGACCTCATGAATGTTTATAAATATGTAAAAGGTGAGTGTCAGGAGGATGGAGCCAGGCTCTTCTCAGTGATGGCCAATGATAGGACAAGGGGCAATGTGTGCAAGCTGGAACATAGGAGGTTCCACTCAAATATGAGAAAAAACTTCTTCACAGTGAGGGTGACGGAACACTGGAAGGGGCTGCCCAGAGAGGTTGTGGAGTCTTCTTCTCTGGAGATATTCAAAACCCACCTGGATGCATTCCTGTGTGACCTGATCTAGGTGTTCCTGCTCTGGCAGGGGGGATTGGACTAGATGATCTTTCAAGGGCCCTTCCAATCCCTGAGATTTTATGATTCTGTGATTAAGACACAATTGAAAAGGAAACTATAAAACGCCCTCTAGCTGTTGGAAGTGAACTGTTGTAACAAGAATAACTTCCTAATTCTTCATCAAGGCATTGCTGTATAAGAGGAAGAATAGTGTAATTGAATAGTGTAATTTGCTGAGACGGGCATCCCATCAATCGGATGACCAGTAGCAGGATTTTTTGCCGTTCTATGACATATGTTCAGGCAAGTGTCTTACACCATGGAGATGTATTAATAGAGGTAGATGTAGTGATCCTACTTGATAAAGGCATACACTATACCAACTCCTCTACCATGTAGTGGCTAATTTACCCTTTCTTTCCAAAAGGAATCCAGTAGAAATCTCCTGTGAAAGTTCAGCAGAATCTGCAATTTAATGGAGAGTAATAGCACAGTCCTTGAACTCAGTGGTGCGTGTAGCCAAATACCAACCTACTGCTTCCTCTAATTCTCTTACTACCACAAGAATTCTTGTGCTTACCATTTCTTGTTATTTTTTTCCCTTTGTTTTATCTCTTTTCCAAACACTCCTTTTCAGAGGAAAAGCCTCAATAGCATATCTGAAGAATAAATAGTTTAAATACTTGCACAGGCAGTCACCAATGTGCAATAGGAACATTCAAGAATCTAAGAAAACTCAATCCCAATGTTCATGTTAGCAGAATTCTACCGTTAATTATCCCAAACCACTTAAGTGCAGCGGAGAACAGAAATGAAAGAGCTGTGGCAGAATCTTGTATGGGTGAGCTGTGGCACCCAGGAAGATGGCGTCTGGGTGAAGTTCATTGCTGCTTTACATAGAGCATTGAGGAATAAATGGTTGTCTTGCAGCTCCAAAGAGGATATAGCCACTGCTAGTGAGAAGTACGTAATTCCCAGAAGACAGCCCTCACTGGAGATTGCAACCTGCTGTTGTGCTTTCCTGTCCTGCATTAGAAATTAAAGCCAAGTTGAATCATAATCAGATATGGAGTTGGCTTGAAATGGCTGCTTAGCTTCATTGATTCAAGGGCAGAATTGGCAGTTTTTACTCCAAGGAATGATCAGTCTTAGTATTCCTGTAGGAAGTAGCTTTGATTGAAAATTATATTCTTAGCAATAGTTTTATTTCCAATTCTGAGAACAGAAGGCTGAGAATCTTCTGTGACAGTGTGTGATAAATATGGGCAAATGCTGAATTTCTATGACAGTTCTATGTATATGCAGTCAAAACAAAGCTATACGTTGAAAATCTCAGGCGTTATTAAGGTTGTAAATTCAGTAGTTTAAGAGCTGGAATTCAAGGTTTGAGGGACAACCTAATTTGATACCGTTCTTGTATCAGAATGTATGTAATCTGATAGTGTTTTTAATAACTTGATGACTATTTTTCCTCAGATTCCTTCTTTGAATATATGTGTTGCATTCCTGGACTAATGAAGAAGCTAAAGCTGAACAGCCCTTTAGTCATCTTTTCACAGCAAGGTGGATAATTTTCATCAACTTCTGTCTCAGAAATTTCTGGATGACTGATATGCGTATAAGGTATGTCTCCATCCCTCCTAGATGAAGAAGTATATGTCAGCTGTGACAGAAGAGTGAGTCAGTAGGATTCAAGTGAACTGGGTTAACTCTTGAATCTGCCACAGCGTCACTGTGACAATGGGTAATTCAGTCGGCTGCTGTCTTGCTGTCAGATGGATGGTAGGCAATAAGAAATACTGGGAAAGCATTTTCACTATGCAAAAGGTGGTTCAGGGTGATGGCAGCAGAAGTCGTTAAATGGTGAAGTTACACTGTGCCAATGTTGTTGCTTTTCTGTAATGACATACAATAGAAAACAAAATAAAACTAAAATATTCATTAGCCTCATTAGAAGCACATCTTCATAATCCCCTATGAACTCTAGTAATGATTAAAAAAATAATTCAAACTTTTTTTTATTGTTAAAAAAAGAATATTTTTCTAATCACTGTTTTACAAACGTGTCTCTGACTGTAACATCTGTGCAAATCAAATTCCGGTTAACCCAACCTGTAGCTGAGATCAGCAGCTACGAGATCCCAACCTCCTCATCCCCACATTCCCCATTTTAAAATCAAAATAAACAAGTAATAGGAAGCGGAAATAGATGTGGAAGATTCACGTAAACAAAACAACCTAAGCAAGTAACTAGCTACAAGCTAGCCATGCGTCGGTTACCTGGGGCAGCACAGGGCACTGTGCTGCTGCAGCCAGCTGTGGTTTCTGTGCTGAACCAGCCCTCTCTCTGCTGGCTCTGCTGGGGGGTCAGGGCTGAATTTGAAATGCCACAAGAGCAACAGCTGATGGCAGAGTAGCGGAGGTAACAAAGTGGTGGTTGGGAGCTGTTCGATGCGCGGTACTGCCCTGTGTTCAGGGTGTGATGTGGCTGAGCTGCTCGCTCTCTCTGAGAGCATCCCCTGCGCAAGATTTTTCTCCTGCTGTTTATGGATGTCTTTCATTGATGTCAATAGCAGTAATGTATGTATATGGGACATTGTAACCTGGAGCTGTGATATCGGTCCTTTCTCAGTCGTTGCTACACAGTCCTGCTACTGTTATAATGCCAAAACTATCCTAGGATTCGGCTGCTGGTTTCATTTCTGCTGTCAGGCTCTCTCTTTCTAAAGTCACATTTGTATTGATCCTTCCAACTTATTTATAAGAACACTGTATAAATAATTTCCCTTCCTTCCACAATCTTTTTCTGACAACCAAGAGAAAAGCTAAAAAAGCAGCATTGTATTTTCCAGATGAGGGAAACCTGTCATTTATTTTGAAGTGCGCACATCATACTTTCCATATGTCTCCAATAACTAGCATTAAAAATTTCATCTTGGAGGAAGCTCTTTAGGCTCCCCAGAAAATGCATAGACTTCGTAGGTGTTTGTCTTTAGAAGTGATGCAGTTTGTGTGTGGAGAGCTTTCATTTGCCTATCATCTAAACATATGAAGGCCATTTATAGTTGCACAAAGCAATGAAGAATGAAAAATATGTTCTTCATTTCTAAGAGATTGCATTCATTTTTAACACAAAACTTATTTTGTATAATGAATACAAGGCAAAGTAGTTAAGTGGTACATGTTTTACATGTCCATGGTGGCTGAAGAAATGGGAAAGCTACCTTGGAGAAAGGATAAAAACTATGTATAAACATACTTTAAAAACCCACTATGTACACTTTTGCATCCTCTCAATAGGAAAGCACAGGTAGGATGTTTGACTGGAGTACAATTCCTGAACTTGGTATGTGCAGGCAAAAGAACTTCAAGTTACCTCTTTAGAAGAAGGCAGAAAAGGTATTTGTGATATGGCTCTGCTTAATGGAGCAATTTAAATTTAACGTCATATATTCCAGTTATTTCAGAGATGGATGAGAGAAGTTTATCTTCTTATATGTTTGCTGCTGCTAACAGAAAAAATATATGCTGTTTATATAAATAGACAGTATTTAATTTTATTTTCTCAGTTCTTCTTTGTTGCCAACAGAAATGTATAGCGTACTAGCCTTTTTCTGGTCTAAATTGGACTTTTTCTTTAGCTGCATGCTCCTTGTAATGCAAAACAGTAGGCAGTGATCCATGCAGGCTTCCATTTATAATATTAATACAAGCCATGTTCCATGCTAATACATCTCATTAATATTAAAGCAAGAAGTGTAAGACTGGTGAGTGCTTAATCATTTGCAATTAGCACCTAACAGCTAATTCAGTAGAGGGCTTTTAGAAGGAAAAAAAGAGTGTATGTGGACGGGGGAAGAGGGGGGAGCAGCAGTTTGCTAAATGCTGGTTGATTTAACTTAAAGTAGTTAATACTGTGAAAACTTAGTAATTAGAAGAATTCTTGTCACCAGACAACTTTCCCTTAATTGTTCATTTAAAAATAAATAAAAGAAAACCTTATTCTTATGAGAAGAGAGAGCAATGGCAGCGTAAACCATAAAGTTCCTTTACTCTTTTAGTTGAAGATTGTTCTTACTGATAATTCGATCATTTACGTTTATCTGAAGTGTAATCTGCTCAGGGCAGGAATCTTGTCTTTACTGAAATCCAGAGCACCATGCTCAACTTGTTGGGTTGTTTATGGATGCAGAAAATGAATCTAATCAGCCTGCAGCTGAAGTCTCCCAATCAGGTTGTTAAAATACTGATCTACAAAATCTAGAGAGAAAAAGAGATTGTTGGATATTAAGTGAAGCAACTTCCTGGTATTCTTCACATGAATCTGTGTAGCATTGTGTTGTATGGCTGCTGTTCTGCTATCTCAACAGCCTGGGATTGCTTCTCAATTAGGGCTTGTCTGTTTGGGAAACTTAACTTTCCCAGAGAGAGAACTGCATGGTTAACCACACAGTTGAGATTCAGAGTGCCTATACCTTTAGTATAGAGAAAAATTACATCCGATAATTATCAAGTAAATGTCAATGAATTATCTTTTTGGCTTGTCTCCCATCCCAGTTGCATTTCAGGACCTCCCTAATGCTACTTGTCCAATTGAATTCGTGGCTGCTACAACTTGAGACTTTTCTTCAAAATGTTTTTTTTGAAAAAGGGTGAATGGTGCTCAGAGCCAGGCTTTGAAAGCAGGACACTTATCTCTGCTCCTGGCTTTGCTTTTGATTTTCTGTGCTGCTTTGTCTGAGGCTTAACACTTTGAGTTGAAAGAACCCGTATATGTAATGAGAGAAAAAAAATGTGTTGCCTCTAATGGGGAATTTGAGAGTTTGTTTTTAGGAAGAGCTTATGGGTTTTTTTGGATAAGGAAGCTATATACATATATACGTTACACTATATTTTTATGAATCATAGATAAAAGTTATTACTACACACTGATGCCTGTAAAGAGCAAACCACATCATTGAGGTAGAAGTAGCTTTACTGACAACTTTGAAGAGAATTATGTACAATTTCACATATTATGAGTAATCTCAGGAGATTTACTGTGTGGATAGGAGCTAAAATGTCTTACCTCCCACCTCTTTGCTCTTTTTCTCTCCATCCATTGTGATTGCCTGGCCTGCTACTCTGCATGTTGTTCTTATTTTATGTTTTCCACTCTTTTCCTTTTGTTATGGCAGTTTGCATTTCATTCTTTTTTGCAATTGCTTATGCCTCATCTGTATAATAACCTCAGGACTCTCTACCAATTTTTCTTCATGCACCGATCCCCACATGCACAATCTGACCTGAGAAGAAACAACCTGTCGCAGCTCATTGACTCTGGCAGGTACAAAGCAGAGGCTACATGGGAGCTTACTGTACAGAATGGAACCCATTCTCTCTCTGACCCCATTTATGCTGGCTATTTCCAAAAAGTATGTATTGGCCAAATTTCACGCATATTGTAACTGCTGAAGAAACCCAGTGACTCTCAGATGTTCTGTGTGCTGCTCATCAAGGAACAGGAACATTTTCGGGAGGGTCTGTACTTCTTTTTCCCTTACAGGTCTTCCAGTGTGGAGACGCTGAGTAATCTTTTCAAATACAGTGTCCCAAGCTTTGACAGTAAAAAAGTGAAATAATACTTAAAAATATGAAAGGGATGGGGAGAAGGAAGGTTACAAATAATATTCTGCAGAATATATTTCCAGATTATTACTAGAAAAAGACTGGAGAGCAATAAAATAATAGAGAACAGTGAAAGCCTGTAATCTGACTCATTCCGAGGCTTAAAGAAGAAGGCTTTTGCAATTGGATAATTGATATAAAATAGCTCCATCAAGCACCATGAGAGCTTCAGAAGAGAGTGCTCATGATCTTTTTCTCTCTGTCTGACCTTGACCAGCAAAAGTTGCCTATCCTTGCTTGAAGAAAAGCAAGAGGAAACAGGATGCTCAAGAAATTAACAATGCTGAGGAGGTGCTAAAAAAAAGATGTCATTTGCTTGTGTTAGTGTGCCTTAGAGAAAGATTAGGTAAGCTGTTTGGGGGGGGGGGGGGGGTGGCGGGGAGGGGAAGAAAAATGAGAGCAAAGAGTTTTCCAAGAATGGTAGAAAAATGAGAGCAAAGAGTTTTCCAAGAATGGTTTTCAGATTTGGGAAAAGATAGTAAGTCAAGTCAGCAGCACACAAAAAGAACAACTATATGGAGGGAAAAGAGCAACAAAAGATGCAACAAATAATAGGAGAACCAGCTAGAGAGAAGATGAAACAAAAGAAAGCAAAAGAGAATCAAAGCAGGAGAAAGTATAGAAGGACACACTAGGGGAAAAGATTCAAAGACGCTGTTAGGAATATCTCAGTAACATGAAGAGAGGGGTGAGCATGGGCTTTTACTGGAGGGGAAAGGGAGGAAGGAAGAACAGAGGATGGATGAGTGTGCTAAAAAGATGACTAGTGTTTAAATTTGTCTGTGTATGTAATCTCTTTGCACCTCTGCAAACCTTTGCCGAGGCACTCTTCTGTTCCAACCTCTTTCTGTCAGCAGAGAAGGCGGTAATGACACCCAGTGCCTGGGCCACGCTGATAGGAGAGGTGAAAAAAAATCTCTTTGGAAAGGAAAGGACAAACCTCTCAAAAAGAAGTCATTCACTTGTCAAATTAGTGGCTTTAATGAAAGTAGATAGAGACTAATGAAAGGTTAAACCTGTAAATTGCAATCTAACAAACGGGTTCACAGAAGACTGGTCTCTTTTTATAGTAAGAAAAGAAATAATACTGACAAAATATTATTACCTTGGAGAGAACATGACCGAGCCACGATTCCCTCAGACAGTGGTGTGCTCTCCTGCTGTTCTGCTGAGCCCGGCACTCCTGCTTCTCTTGAAGGATTGACAGACAAACAGCTCTTCATTGATCACTGTACTTTGAGAGTGCTTTGATCGTTACACTGAGTCTTCAGGAATATATACTATAATGATATCTCTGCCAGAACCAAGGCAGTTCAAAATAGGATCGTTAAGTTCAGTCAAAAGTCTTGTGTTTACATATTGTGAAGGGTTTGGGAATTATATAGAAGGTAAAGTTATACAGTGAAGTGCTTATGACAAAATTACAAGACAATCATAAATAAGATTGGGATTTGGGTTCTGTCATCTTTTCTATCCTTTTTTTTTCTGGCATTTCTTATGGCTTTTCTTGTTATTAGGGAGAGGCAGGAGAGAGGGGCTACTCAGTCTGAGCTTGAAAGTTGTATGTAAGTTTAAGACAGCATTGGAGAGTTAACAGGGTACATACCATATTTTGGTTTAGCTGAACTTTTCCCTTGCAACTTACCTTTTGTCTCTTTAGAGACTTCTTTCCTATGTTTTGTTTTCCCTTCTTCTTTCTTTTCTTTTCTTCCAGGCTTCTTTCCTGCAAATTCTTTCTGTCATCTAACACGTTGCCTCTTACAAGTTCCACCAACATAGGGACAGTGAACTTTTACTCACTGTTCGTGAAGGGCACTTCAAATAATTAGGAATAATAAAAATGAAGTTGTTCAGGTGGGAAAGACTGTTTTCAAGATGTTACACTCTGCTTTGTAATTATTTAATTTCTCTATACACCACCAACTGCTTGCACATGATGTGCCTTCCTTAAGGTCTGCTTATATTGCTGTTCAAAAGTTTCAGACAAATCAAGAAACTTCCTTTCCAATCTGTAGAAGAGAGATCATGAATATTCTTCTTTTCCAAATAAGATGCAGTTTTAAGTAGGACATGAATATAATAAATATTTTGTGCAAGGGTTATACTTCTAATTTTTCAGCAGTTCAGATATTTAGTAATTTGGTGTCACATCAGGAAGTTTTAATTTGAGTGTTTTATTGTGCCATACATTTAGTAGCAATCTGATACTGGAGAGAGGAAATTGCTGCAGTCCCTATTTTTCATGGTTTGTTTGAATGAATAATTAACTATCACACATGATTAATTTAAAATATTTAATAATAAAGCATTTCAATACACCTCATGTAACATCCTGTATCACTTTCACAGTGTGCTGCATATAAGAAATATGGTACTAAAAAGTGGATGCAGAAGAGCACAAGTGCTGGAAATTCAGAGCACAGCAGTCGAGGCATGGAGGGCAGCGCATTGCCCTTCTTATACCCGCCTGAGGGGCTCCTAGATCAAATAGTGGGGTGGAAGAGGGAATGGCATGAGAAGAGCTTGCAATAGTTGCAAAATAGTCTTTTAGAAGGAAAAAACACAACTATTTTTAAACGGAACCAGAAAGAATGATGTGATTAGTCAAATTTTGTGAGGAAGGGAAGATTGATCTGGTTACTTCAGGGGTATCAGATGATCCAGTGGATTGCCAGCTGGGTGACCAGTGTGTAGCTTTGTCACTGACTGGGTATATACTCTAAATAATTTCATGTACTTGTGCCCCAGGTTTTTCTGTGAGCAGAAGATATATTGATACTTCCAAGCATTTTGAGATCACAGGAAAAAAGCTCTAAGAACTCAGTGTATTGAGTAGCATTACCAGTTTATACCTGAGGGATTGCAGATTTCTGCGCATTTTAGAAAATGGAGTTTGAAGCTGGTGCCAAACAAAGAACAACAGCAATAATAAGAGGTGGAGTGTGGTTTAGCAAACATGGGTGGTCTGATGTTCTCCACTTGTTGTGATATAATAGCCACAAAGAGAGCATCACTTCTTAAAAAAAAAATCCTCTTACACAGTACCTTGAAAACGAAGATGAGAAAGAGGAGTAGGAAGGAGTACAAAGAGGAACTAAAATAGACTTCTGCAGAAACTGCCTGGAAGACTCAGCTTTGTGTGCAGTCCCTGGGAGGAGGACTGTAGGGAGTAGCCCAGTAGGAGCTTTTGGGCAGCCCATCAGGCCTGCCTCTCCCGTGAGCTCTCAGCCATGCAGGGACTCCCACCTCCTTTCTAAGATGTGTGGTTGCAGCAGCCAGGGGAAGTGTCATCTCAAAACTTTTCATAAAAGCTGATATTATACCATGTCTTTCCACTAATGATGGGTACTTCCTGAAGATCAAATTCATCACAGGATTTCTGGGCAAGAAAACAGACGTTTTAAACATAATCCACATTAATAACCCAAAATCTGATGCTGTAACAGCCTGAGTCACTAAAACTCCCACTGGTTTCTGTGTAGAGCTGAGTGTTCCTCAAGAGGTGCACAGCAGCTTGCAGCAGTGAACCAAAGCTGGGCTCTATTTCAGTCTTGTTCCCTGTGTGGAATTCGTCTCCTTGGCACTTGCTGCTGGCAAGTCGGTGACTTTTAAGCAGATATGGAAAAAACAGTTGCAGTTTTCTTTTCTCTTGATAGTTTTCTCATTAAACTTTTTCCTCTCTGCATCACTGAAATTTGTTTTTAATTGGTCATCTTAAATCAGGCATTAAATTCAGTTTTCTTTTTACAAGAGAATTCTGTGTTCTAGCCAATGTGATTTCTCCCAAATCCTTTCTTGTTGCTGGCTTGTAAGCAGAAAGTTAGTAAGTCCAAAAAAAGTTGTTCCATTGTTTTGGCTGCAGTTTTTGAGCAATGTTATTTTTAAATATCTGTGACACTCCTAAATAGGTCATCAAGAAGCATAAACAAAGTTAGGAAAGCTAGAGACATTTATCCAGTTTGCCTTTTCTTTCCTGCTGAACTCAAACTGGAGTCTCCCTTCCCACTCAGTGTGGTCAGGACAGAGTCCAATGTGGGGACTAGCCTGGAAACGATCTTTGGTTTATGAGAAGATCATGCAAAATGTGAAGCTGATCCAAAGCTTGAGGTCTTGAGGGGTCTTTCCATTTACTTTAGTCAACTTTGGAGCAGGCACTGTGGGGAGGAGGTATCTGAGCTGTTGCTAGAGGAAAGGTCTTCAAGGACAAGTAGTCCATAAAAATTGAATTTTGCTATCAGGCAGGCAGAGTGTGTTTCCCAGAATCACTGGGAAATCCACTGAACAAGTTCTTGGCAGCCTCTGTTAATGGAGTTTCTTTAGGTGTCTGCTCATATTTAAAAGTTTCTGTGGTGTCTTGTAAACACAAACTATCCACCCTTAACTGTTAATGTAATGAGTATGACCGTCATTTTGTCACAGACAAACCTAGATTGAAATAATTGCAATATTTGTGAGGGTAAGATACGGTAATGATAGGTACAAGGTCTGAAAGAAGAGGTTTTGCCATTGATATGAGAAAGAGCAAGGATGAACCTCAACTGAAACATCAGCTTTTTATCAAAATTCCACATTGGGTAAAGTGGATATACTTTGTATTGTAATTAAAGTGCAATTTTCTTCTTTTCTGACAAATTTTCTTGGTGTATGTTAAGAATAACATCCTATGCCATTATGAAGTTCTGATAACATTTAAACAACTGCAGTGTTCCTTATTGCAAGGAGTACAGTTTGTTTCCCTAATGTATAGCTATCAAAGTCTTGATGAGTCTCAAGGAAAAAGATCTCTACAATTTCTGTCATAGTATTTGTCGTTTTTCCACGTTATCTGTTTATGCAGTGTGGAATTTAAAAAAAAAAATAAATGTTTATGCAAATGTTGATTTATTATTCAGTAATCAATCTTTGTTGGATACATTATAGCTTAATCAGTTGTATGTTAAAAAGCATTTAATTTCATGCCTAATTAACATATTATAAATTGAGGAGAGAAAATTAAATTATTATGGACAGTTTGCAAATGTAATACATACAGTGTTCTTCAATAATTGCATGAATATTGGATGTTATGCGATGTGTTACTTCCACTGGCTTTTGTGCTCACTCTTTCCTGATAGAGTGGAATGAATGGGCTCCGAGGGACGGGTCCCACACTGCCCTGCAGCACCAGCAGATTCCCATTAACATCAAAGCGAACTGTGCGCAGAGGCAGAGAACGGTATATGGCCCAGTGTGTGTAAATTAGATCAGCTCCGTGTAGGCATCTGGAATTTTGAAACACGTCTACCTTTTGAGGAGCAATTTCCTGTAACTTGATTATTTTGGCAAATCGCTGCGCAGTTTGGGCCCAATCCTCCTCTTTGTTTAGTCGGTGGCAAAATTCCCACTGACTTCAATGAGAACGGGACGAGATGCCAAAAAACGTGTGTCTAGCTTGTGGAGTTTGGCTATGCCTAATTTCATAGCAGTGCGAATTCTGCCACAGAATGTTGTTGCCTTGTTTTGTGCTGTCTTTGCATTTCACATAGCAAATTTCTGCTTTCCGTAAAGGGAGTAATGATTTCTTGAGCAACTGCAGAGACAGTGTGTATCGGTTCAGAATATTTTCTTTGGGATCCCTGACTCCCTGGGAATTTGAAGCCAGCTGTTTGCATTGCATTTACAGTGCTTAAGACCTAGGATCTCTGAAGATGGTAGAAGCTTGACTTTTGTCTAATTAAATGTACTTTGTAATGGGAAAATTTGATACACTATACAGAGCTGGGGTCAAAAAAATGAAGGGCAGAATGGGACTGCTTAGCTTTATTCAGCTGAACCATGCAAATTGGCTCCCAGATGAATTGTTACTGTTAGCTGAATAACTGAGTAATCTTTGTTGTTTAGAGATAAATAATAATACGTGTTACTGAATTCCACTGACAAATAAATCATTTAATGATTGAGATTATATAAACATGCATATTGAAAAAAAAAAAAAAAAAACCTTGAAAAGTAAAGCTCCCTTCAGTCGATAACAGGACAGTTTTGTAAACCACTTAAAGCTGTGATAAAATCCTACTTGACTGGCCCACGAGCAGATGTGACAAGTTGAATTTATTTCCTCTCTTACCAGGAAGCTTTGCAGGAAACTCTTAACATATGGTGCTTTTCACTTCCATCTAGAGCTATAAATGTTATTGGAAAAGGATGTTCCCAGGAGCAGCAAGTTTCTGACGTTTCTGCCAAATGGACTCCAAATGATCCTTCTGTGGTTCTGAATTCCCTGAGTTCTTAGGAGCTGGCAGCCAAGAATCTCTGATCTAAACACAACTCACTAATTTAATTATTTTATTATAGATCTGTGGAAGGCTCTTGCAGACCAGTGACTTTGCATCTGTATTGGATCTAGCTAGGCAGGAAGCACAAGTTAGAAGAGTATAAATATTTTGTTTCTTAACTGCTTTTTGCTTGAAAACTTGGAAACCATTTCACACACAAATCAGTCACACAAGTGTGAATGCAGAGGAATGAGAGATAGAGATAAAAGTAACATCAACTTGTATTTGCTTTGTATTTTGAATGTCTGTATTTCCTAGGGAGGATGGGTAGTCTGTGTCCAGTAGGTAGGGAGTAGTAATGAAAATCACAATGTGACATTGCACAGCTGCACTTGAGCTCTCTTCTTCCCCCCTCCCCAAAAGGGTAAATTAAGTACTTGTATGAAGAGTAAGTCATCAAATCCCTTGTATCTGGCTTATGATAGCACAAAAAGTTCAAATGAAGCACCAGAGTGTATGTTTTTGTTTAATGTGGTTCCAGAATAGTTCACTTCAAGAAACTAAATAACTAAATTTTGTCTTTTCTTTTGGAAGATTAGCTACTGGCTACAAAATAACATTTATTCTAAGATTATGAATATATATTGCAGGAGAGTTTTGCTTGTAGGTTTAGCTGGAGGATTGAAAGAGAAGGGAAACAGTCATGTTTCAGCCAGGACCTGCTTTGGAATGGCATCAAAAAGAGGAGGAATATGAGCTGGATCTGGTAACTCAGGAAACCACAAACAAAAACCCACACCATTTCCAGAGCTTGGGCATGCCTGGTGGCAGTGTTTGCTGAGACACTAAGCAAGTCCTCAGTCTCTGAGGGTGGACCAGGGGAGGTTTGGGTTTTTTTGTGTGTTAATCAACTCAACTGTGAATAAAAATTTAGGCAGAGGCTGACAGGAAGGTTTTGAATTCCTTGGACGTGGGCACTTTGCCATGAATGAGAAAGGATAAAGGTACATCTGTCTGACATAGATACAGTGTTTGATGAAAGGAAGGATATTGATTTGAAATCTAGCTTTGACTTGGGTGTGTTGGTGTGATTTATCCTTTCCCCCTCTCCCCTCCCCGTAATGGGGGCTTGTGCTAGATGAGTTGGGGGAGAGGAGATGTCATCCAAAGGTTTACTCTGTGACTGCTATCCATGAGCTTAGTTTTATGTGAGTGTACTGAGGAGAAAAAATATTGTATTTAACTGTCAAATACCTTTTTCTGATAACTGCGTTTTAATACAAAATAAGAAATAGGAGTCCTTGCACCAAAGAAAATGGTGAACTATCTGATCTCGTGAGTCTTGGGAATAGGTCCAAGGATTGGAAGGATAAACTCTTGAAGAATACTTCTGTTTCATGAAGGATGGAAAGCAAAAATGACAATGAGCAGTATTGCTGAAATTTCTGCTGGTGCTCTATAGACCAGCGAGAGTTGGAACTGCTGAAAGGCGACAGGTAAAACAGGGGATGAACAGAGGTGAAATCAGAAATACAAAGCTGAATGGGACTGGTTAGAATAACATGTAAAAAACCCCAAAAGCTCCAAGGAATCATAATGAAAAGGGGAATTTTACCCACATGCACACTGGTAAAAATCAGTACATTTTGCTATTGTTTCAAGAGAAGAGCTATCTTAAGGGGGAAGAGCTGCATGAGAATCTAAGATGGGATAAATTGTTAAATAAAATCACAGTTATCCTCTTACTGTGTGGCTAGATAAAGCTTTAAAATGTTTGTTTTCTACTCCTTGAAGGTGCTATCCTCTTAAACAGTGATGGAAATATGCAGAAAAGACATCTACCTGTACAAGATTAGATTGTGACAGGGCACTACTAATACAACGGTAGTGTTTTATTCTGCCCTTCTAATTTGGCAAAGATCTCTATTGATTATGTTATTTAGTAGTGAATATTCTGCAATCAAATTATGGCATGCCCCTTTGGGCTGCCTCGGCTGCAGAGAGAGAACCCAGGCTATGCTCATGCACATCCTGATTTTGGCATCAAGTGGATAAGAAATTGGTCGCAGCACCTGCTTAACGTTGGGTGCCCAGACGCCACACAACAGTATGAGAGAATACTTACCTCTCCAGGCTTTCCTGATGGGTTACTGAGTCCAGTTCCATCTTCACTTTCAAGTTCAGATTCCCACATTGTTGTTAATGTAAGTGTATTATGACCATAATAGCTTGGATTGGTATATATCACATTAATTTCGACCTCATATGTCTGGTGCTAGATTTACGTACAGAGGTATCAATAGTCTTTGATCTCTTTCTGAACTGAAGATTATTTTGGCAATTAATAAATACTGTTACACATTTACTATTGTATTTTACAGCTTCAAAACACATGACATCATCAATAATATTCCTTAACACTTTAACTATCCTAAATATGTGTAGCTAAGTACTTGATTTACACTTAATGAGTTCCTCTATGTTAAATAAACACTAACTCAAGAGAAAACAACTATTTAGTCAAATTTTGTTTCATTTGCATCTGCGCAACTTCACTGAATTCATTGCAGTACATCTAAAGACACAATTTGGACAGTAATTTAGCAAATCTTCTTATGTAGTGGAGCTGTTAAACCTCAGTAAAAATATTTTAATAATCAATTGTTATTTAATTAACATGCAATTGCTGTCTTAGTAAATCTAAATTAAATCCCCGTTTTAGGCACTTAATTCAAAGTGTGAATTAACATTCTCTATTGATAAGTAGCATTATAATAGGCTTTCAATCCTGAGTTGAAGAAAAAAATCAATTGTAACATTAAGTTGGATTCAGTAAAAATTAATCACATATTTCTAGTGCAGTGTAAATTCTGTCCTGCACCTTCTCTTGGTGCAGTATATCTTTTTTTGATCAGAACATCGTGGTAAGTGGACAAATTGCATTTCCCCTTCCTAGCTTTCACATGAAGGACTGCAGTACCTCTTCATTCCCTTCAAAATTCAGGCATACTGTAGAAAAGACAGAATAACAGAGTGGACAGATTCTTTTGGCAGAGTTTGAATTTTGGGCTGCTTTGGGCAGACATTCTGGGAGAGCTCTCCCGCCTTGGCTTCGCTACCTTTGCGGAAATAAAGGAGATCTGATGGGGATTGGTGAGGGAGAAAGAGGCTAAGATGTGAGGCCAGGATGGGAAAGAAAACAGTGTATTTAGGCAGATAGAAAAGAAAGATGTGGGAAAGGCATAAGAATACTTAAGGAGGCTGGAGATGCAACAAGATTTTTGGAGAATAAAGGGCCAGGGTAAATTTGCACAGAGGGTAATTTGAGATTAGCGTATGCAGTGAGAAGGTAGAAACACCATGTGTGTTACCTCACCGACTGAGCTTGTGATGTGAACTACTCATTGACTCTTGGGAGTGCATTGACCACATTTCCTGTGTCCTATTGACCCCCATGGATTTCAACCAGAACCTAAGTAACGTTAAAGAGTCACATATTTCAGCTGTAGCCAATACTTTCTGCTAAATCTGTCTCTCATAATGATGTCTCAGCAGGACTGGGCCTCGTTCTTCTGTCACTGATCGGAGCAAATCCAATCGAAGCAAATTGGAGCCAATTGGTGTTTCCATTATGCAGTGGCAGGAGAATTGAACTCATTGTCACTAAGGATATATCAGTACTTCCTATTAATGTCAGTTTTCAGTTTTATAACATTTTGTTAAAAGTTCCCTCGGGCTGTATTCGCTATACAGATTTTCAGAGAAGGAAGACATATTTTATATTGAGAGCTCATTTGGTTTATTGTTAGAGGATGCTTGTGTTCAGAACTTAAATGGATATTACTTTCAACAAGTGAAGACATTGCCTCCTTTATTGTAGCTACTGGTCTGCAAATGGACAATTCACCCAAATTTTCATTGGAGAGCTTTATTGGGTTTCGGACCAATTTAAGAAGAATTAATATTTCTTTGCTAAGCTCAATACTTGGCAATGTAGTCATGCCTTAGATTTTATAATAGATGACTTTTTAAATATTACATACTCTGTATTAATACCAAACTTCCATGTTTTGCTAGAAAAGGACTATATTTTGCCATGGGGTATGAACATGCAACTTTTGCTAATTTAAATAAAGGTTAAAAGGACAATTTCAAGCATTATAATAGATCTTCGTCTGCCATTTTTCTCTTTATTATTCTAAATGGCTCTTTAAATGTCCAAGCTAGTTTTATTTTTTAAGTTTCAAGTTTTTAAGCTTAGCCACAGCTCTACTTTGTTTTATTTTTTATACCTGTCTTGATTGCTGTCATTATTACTATTTCTTGCACTGTTTATTTATTATGTCATTTTAGCTTAAGGCTAGTGCAGTGTAATCATTCTGCCTTAAGCATCGTTTTTCCCTATGGCATGAAGATGAACAGAGTGAACAGTACAAATTACAGATTGGAAATGTTGTTGTTGACATTCTGTTTAGCAACAATAGAAATAAGCTTATGGCTCCTCTCATGGTGAGCTCTTCCAGGTGTTTTTCTCCTCTCTGACTTGCTGATGTAAATCAGGAGTAATACTGTTTATTCCAGTTGAATATGGCATCTCAGTGAGGAGAATCTGCTGTCTAAACAACAGTTTGTCCAGACCTTCAAAGGGCTTGTGCCATATTTTAGTCACATAGAAATATAATTGCTGGAAGCGCTCCTCTTTGCCTATGATATTGCCACTGTTTGAGTGTATTTGGCCTGTTGCAGAGTCCTGTTGCTCTCAGGGAAGCAGAAGCCCAGCCAAGAGTGTAGAACACAAGGGAAACAAAGCACTATTGTTTATTGTCTTTGCAACCTTCATTCTTGTCTGCCTTTACAGGTTGAGACCGTAAGCCATAATGTCTTTGTTACTAAAGTATGAGTGGAATTTGAGTTTGTTTCATGTATTTACACATGAAAGGCCACCAGCTCAGCTCTGTAGCTATACCCACATAGTTCTCCTTGTTTCATGCTTGCAGCAAAAGCCACTCAGCTTTCAGAAGCTGATTTTCCATTTTCTGTGACAAGTTTCACCCTTTTTTGATTGCATTCTTTTGGAAATTGGGAGTTCTGTTGCAGAGAATCTAAAATTGCATTGCAGATGATATGAAATTCAGAAGCACTGCTGATACACCAGGAGGTTGTGCTGTCATTTAGAGACCTCAGCCTGGAGAAATGGACCAACAGAAATCTCACAAAATTTAAAAAAAAAAGTAAACACCAAGTCTGTCACCTCGGAAGGAATCACTCCATGCCTCAGTACAGGCTGGGTCTGACCACCTGGAGAGGATCTATGTAGCAAAAGCCTGGAGGTCCTGATGGACACCATGTTGACCATTAGCCAGCAACATTCTCTTGTGGCAAAAAAGGTCAACAGCACCTTGCCAGCATGTCGAGGGAGGGCATCCTTCCCCTCTACTCAGTCTTGGTGAGACACATTTGGAGTTATGTGTCCAGTTCTCCCTGCTCAGTACAAGAGAGATAGGTATGGACATACTGGAGAGAGCTCAGGGAAGGGCTAGGGTGATGATTCACAGTCTAGAAAGTGTATCATATGAGGGGGACTGAGAGAGCTGGGGTTATTCCACCTGGAGAAGAGAAAGCCTGGGGGTCTTATGAATGTTTACAAATACCTGATGGGAGTCAGTGAAGAAGACTCCCCCTGGTGCCTAGTGAAACAAACAAGAGGCAATGGGTACAAACAGAAATACAGGAAATTCCATGGAAATATAAGAAAAACATTTTTTACTGTGAAGCTGGTCAAACATTGGAGCAGTTTACCCAGAGAGATTTAGGAGTCTCTGTCCTTGAAAGTGTGCAAAACTTGAATGGACACAGCACTGTGCAAGCTGCTCATATTGAGCCTGCTTTGAGCAGCAGGGTTGGACAAGATGAATTCCAAGAAGTCCCTGACAAACTCGATGATTCTGTGAATCTCTTATCCGTACCACTGCGTACCACATTCCAATCCACATTTAGATCTTGCTTTCACAAAATAGCCCAACACGAGAAGAAAGTGCCTACATGCAGAGCAGTCTTCAGCCCTCTGTCCTAGTTAGGCAAAGAGATACCCATATATGATGGGGATGCTTAGACATTGTAAAGGCATATATTAAGTGTCAGTATGAAATGATATGGTCATTCTTCCTCAATGGCCTGCTGAGAGGTTCGTAGCTTTGCAGATTTTTTTCTTTATATCAGCCTTTTACCAAAATACTGCTCTGTGCTTAAATATTTCATCAGCATACACCAGCAGACACCTTCACTGGAGGTACTTTTGCAAGATGTCCATATTTATTCAAACACCCATTTTAGGAACATGAGCCCAGTAAATTTTTGTGCTAGATTTTGTAGTCTTTCATATGGCAGTGTGATTTTTATCCCCTGGCCATATTGCCAGAATGACTTCACACACCAGTCTTTGTTCCACTTCTGCAAAGACTTAACTTATCCATTCTCACTTCCAACAGGCCACAGTTTGTCCCAAGTATTAAATTAATAAGACATCACATATTTTTATGGAGTCTCTTTTTCTGTTTAGCTCTGTTTAACTTGCAAGCTGGTTTTCTTTGCTGAGTATTTTTTGTAAATAGCTGTGACTCTGCAGCTTTCTTGAAAACACTTCATTTGTTAGCATCTGATTCACACAGTAGACCAGGCTCAGAGACCACAAGGAACATGTTTTAATGTATTTAGTTGAATAAGCAGAATCCTAAAAATTAGCTCATTTTTCCAGTGCAAATACTTGTCTTCATAAATTCAGGATTTGGTTTCCCTGAAAATGTGTAGATCTATCTTTTTATTTGACAAAGATCCCTCCTCCTAGACTTGTTTGTTAAAATACTAAGAAGGTGATAAACATGAAGAAGTTTAAGCATACTAATTAAAAAATATGAAATCATTTTTGCAGAGACACTTCTTCATTATTTGCTCAGTTTTAATTTAGACTCTTTACCACCAAGACGTGAGCCGGACCCCTAACTCATTTTAAATAAATTACTGAACGAATGATAATGACTTTTGGTCATTATCAGCATGGGCTAAATTCATGCTGGTTTTCATCAGATGAAAGACTGTGTCACACTATGATTCCCTTGAGCCATCCAGTCCCTCAGCTATCAGCAGCACTTTAATTTTCTCTTAGAGACAGTATAATGTGAGCACTCAGCCTGGTTCACTCAGAAAATGTGGTAATTTTTCATACTTTCAAACACAGATGTTCTACCAAGTTTTATCCAGAGAGGCTTAATCTACATTTTAAAGCAAGGACACCCTAGATGTTACTTTTGAAATAACATACAACATGGCACAAAGAAATAAATGAATATAATTGTGTAACAAAAGTTATAAAACAGACCCAGGAGAGCAGAATAACAAAATAAAAGTGAAAAATTCACCTTTTAATTACAGTGGTGAAGCCTCTGAGATTGTGAAAACATTCATTTATATAATTTTGATTTGCACAGTCCTTACATAAGAATTTGCTAAATATGTCTCTTGAATATAATCTTGCAGATGGGAAAAAGTTTGTGGTTTTTTTAATTGTCACAAATTGTATGATATAATTTTAAGAAAACACTTGCTGCCATGAACACATTTTATCTGCAGAAATCAGATGCCAGGACTTGAAAGAAGAACACTTATTGATAAATACTTTCTTTTAAAGTCAATCTTAAATCTTTCTACTATCTTTTTTTAATTGTCAGAACAGAATATTTCTTCCTTTTCTAGACTTAGCTTATTATAATTCTTATTCCACAAACCTTCAAAATGTGTGTTCCTAGTCTCCGGGAAAATTTGAAAATTTCCTGAAGACTTGTATACTGTTAATATTTTTGTGCATGTGGAGTCCAGCAGATAAAGAAATGTCAAGCTGTTTGTAGGACAGTTGCCAACAAAGCCAAGCAGAGACACGTTTCCAGGGCCATTTCACCATTGCCCTGCAACCTGTATGTGCAAACAGTAGGCACAGCGATTGCAGAGAGCGAGCTAAAGTTGGGTGTGTTTTTTTTTTTTTTTTTTTTTTTTGTTTTTTTTTTTTTTTTTTTTTTTTTTCCTGGAGAAACAGAGAAGTTAAGTAAAACCATAGGGGACAAACCTGACCTAAGAATATCTGGGTTTCCTACTGCAGACTTGCAGGATCAGGCCTACAGATAACGAACGTGCCTACCAGCTTAAGGGGTTGCGTTTAAACATCATGCAGTTTCCTGATTGATGTAGACAGACTTAATGGGGAAGTTTGGCTCTTTAAGTTCGTGTTTAGTCTCCTCACTATTCTACATAATGTCACTGTTAAACTTGTCACAATTCTTTGTAGATATGTCTCTGAAATGTTGCCAGCACTTACAAAAAGATTAATCTCTCCTTCCTCTCTGCATGGGTTTTCTTGAGAAAAACAGTTAACATATTTGCTCTTCTTTCAAGTAGATTTTATCTTGCCCTATATAGAAATACCATGAGACATCAACAAAGGATATCTATATACTATGTAACAAGCACATATCAGTTTAATATTGTGCGTGTGAATATATGACACTTTAGAAGTCATAGAACCGTGATTCAGTTTCTCAAAAGAAGTTTCTCAAGGTAGCAGGCCCTAATATATTCTTCTGTGAAGAAATACCTGCAGGCGAGGATAATATACAGATTCTCACGTAAATCCTGACATCCCTAGCTCAGTGAGTTTGGTTTGCACACTCTCCTTAGAAGCTGGGGAGTGCAGAAGAAGCTAAAGTTTGATACAGCCTGGAAAACCCAATGGGCAACCTTTGTTTCTCCTTGCAACTTTTCATTTCTCCTGCATGTCCCTCAAGGAACTGTGGACACCACCCTCTTCAGAAACAGCATGCTTATCGCTGGCAAACCTGGTTACCAGAACATCTCTAGGTGTTTCATCTAAATCAGAGATTGGCCTGCAGAGACCCCTTAACAGCACACACGTGATGTTTAAAGCCTTATTGAGCTCACTCTGACTACAGCAGAGGTAGCTAATAGCTGTAGGATATGTAGGGAAGCAGCTGATCCAATACGATGCTTAATTGTATTTTAAAGCTAGAATCACAGTTCCTGTGCTACTTTGATCCTACAAAACCCATATGGAAGCCTCTATGTTGGTTTTAGGTAGAATGGGATGGAAGAACCATAAAATGAAGAGAAATCTAGATTACTTCTGAAGGATGCCGTGCCAGAGGAACACGTAGAAAACATATTTAGTTACTTTTTTCTTACTTTGTATGTAATTTTTCTTTTTATACTGAACTTTACTGAAGCCTGTCATTACAGATGAAAATATCTTATATCTTTGGAAAAATTAAGATGATGGAATGTAAAGTCTTCCATTGTTTACAGCAACAATTATTGCTAACAGTTTTTCAGAATTCTTTTAGAATGCTTACTTGGCTGTGGGTAGAGGTAATAACTGAGCATTCAGTTAATCCGATGAGGTATATTTATGTTTTTCAATTAATTTAATTTGGGAAGGAAAAGACATCAAACATCTCTGGTAAGATTTTGATTCCACCGAAGTCATTGCTGTAACTTCATTGGATTCATCAAGGCATTACTCTCTATCTACTATGTTTGCCTATTTAGGACTGAAGTCAACCAGATAGAAAAGCTGGACTGCTAATTAAAAAAAAATAATGTGTTTTAGACCTCTTCTAAGAAAATGAAAATTTTAACTATGTTATGGATTAATCTCACTTTGCAGAAGCACTATCATTTCCCATTTTAGCTTTAGATTTTTCAGTTTCCTTTCAAAAATGTGAAAAAAATGTCATTTTGTAATTACTTTGGTACTTCTTTTGTAGTTAAAACTATTGAGCTAGCTGACAATGTACCTTGAATATAGGAAGTAAGATTATCTTTTCTTTAGTATCCAATTGTTTTATTATTAGTATTCTCTCCTTGTCTGAAAATGTAGAAAATTCTAGGGTTTTTTTAAAGTAAACTACATTATTTAAATGCATAAATTTGCTTAAGCCTCAATGGGTTACTCTGACTTGTAAGGCTATTACTGTTCCAGTTGCAAGCAATAATGATAGTGCAAAGATATTCCATTCGAGAAAATATTTAAATAAACTTTCTTCATCCAAAAATGAGATGCAGCATATTTACATTTTTATTTGATGAAGCCTGTTCCTGCTATCTTTGTTCTTAATTTGGTCTCAAAAGAATTAGTAGTAAGAGGAAAAATAGTCTGTAAATATGTATGAAATCAAATTTAGAGGGTAGGCTAAAAGGTATTGACTGCCAGCAGTGCTAAACGGCAGGAGGCAAAATTTCCTCCATAGTTTTCTTCTTGGCTGGAAACACATTGCCTTCCATCTAGATTATTTAATCCTCAAAATGCACATCAAAGCTTCTCATCGGGTGGTGTATGTCTTTATAGGCAGTTGAATGTCAAAGATCTGGCTTAAAGATTTTTGAAAAATGTAAAACATAATAGATCCCAGATAATAACACAGCAGTGAAGCTCCTGTACTATTCCTTCCAGCAAAGTACTGGTATCACAGGTTGTAGCTAATCTTTGTGGCAAAAGGAAGAGCAAATTTCCTACATGAGAATTTATGACATCCATCCAACAGATAGGAATAAAATGATCGAGTCATGTTACTGGACTAATATTAGCTTGTTAACAATTCCCTTCTCTCTTTACACTTGTGGCTTGGCAGAACAATAGGCTATGAGTTATCTCACTTCTCCAGCCCAATTAGATAGTGGAAAAATGTATGCAAAATATGTATGAAACGTTTTCCTCTTGTATATTCTTAACAGGATGCAGGCTTCAACACTGTCCCTCTAATTTAATTCAGTCTTTGGCAAGCGCTGATTACTTGTAAGGATTGCATCAATTCTCATGAATGATTATCTCATTCTCAGGGAGTATCTTAAAAAGCTTTTAAACAATTTCATTTTGTTTTTCTGAGCTTGAATTTTGCCTTGACATGAGTACGTAAAATAGCCAGGCATTTGTAAGGAGCCCCGCCAGGAGACTGCAGAAATGTGGTAGCTGAAGAGTGTTTTGCTTTTTGGTGTTATGCCTGTCACAGGAGCAGGGCTTACCCCACAGCAGCTGCCAAAATAGAAGGGGAAGAAATAAAGAGGAGTGAGAAATAAGAGAGCCTCCTCATTCTGCAATGAAGATTTCCTGTTCTTTATTTTTACATTAGATTCTCCTTCCTTTTTATTTGTCTAAATACCAGTGATACGATATTTCCTATAGATGGCTCAGCTGTGACACAGAAATAAGGTAGTAGCTGTGCTGAATACTCAAGGGTTTCATTTCACAGCTGTTTAAGACTGCCTTATTTTTAAAGTCTTGAGTAGTCTTGTTCCCATCTCTATCCATGACCTTCCCTTTCTTTTTTTGTAGTTATCCTCATCTTGTAGCACCTTTTTCTTTCCAGCAATCTTATCTCTAGTGGTGTAAAAGCTCACACTCTGTTTCTGCTACCTGGAATTTCTAATTTATCACCTTTCTATTTTTCCAAATCTCATTGTTCTTTTGCATAACTTTTAATTTCTAGGCATGCTTTATAACACCGAATATATTTTCTTCCTTAAAGATACTCATCCATTTACCATACCCTTAGTGTCTCCCTCCTCCTATTGTGTTTTAAGTAATACTTTCCTGCTAACTGTCATACTTGAACACAATTTCTATTTCTATTAAAGCAACAAAGACTTTGCCTGGCTTTATATCTGATGAGAATTTGGCTGGCTTTCACTCGCTGTAGGGCTTTAGTGGTATACCTGAGGGAAAGTTAAAACCCTGTAGTGGGAAGTATTTGACAGAGTCAAAGCCCCTCTCCCTTCCTTGCCCCAGTCTTAATTGCTTTCATTGCGATACAAGGTTGGGGAACAGCCATGTAGCCCTTCCACCCCTAGTAGAGCTTCTTCTTGCCTAACTTTTGTTAATGTTTTTTAATCCTACTTCTCCATCTGAGAAACAGTAAGTCAGGAGTTTAAGGGGACTTCCAAACAGGACTTCACTCTGTTTCACTTCTGCATTTCTCATCCTCTTCAGAAACATCCATCATTGTGCCATGTGGTGTTTCAGGAACATCCAAGTATATCCCAAGAGTTAATGACTGTTGGCTTCCTCTGCATAGTTTATGGGATTCAGATTGATCAGCTGTTATCTTCCCTCTCCTGGATTATTCTCTTTCCCATTTGTTTGTGCTGAGCGAGTTGTAGTGTTTCAGTTGACTGGAGAGGTAAAACGTTGTTGTCTAAAACACATATAACCAAAAGTGTGGATGACTGAAATGGCAGGTTTGCAGAGGCAGCCTGGCTGTGTGCTGGGGCTCAAGAACTTGGGGCAGCCTTGGGAATCCGTGCCCAACAGCTGTAGCGTTGTCAGGGTGTGTCTTGCTACTGCTTCTGTCTTTGCTTCTCATTTGGTAGGCAAATGAATCGGCATTCGCTCTGCTTCTAGAGTACAGACTAGTCAAACATCATCCTCAATACACAACCTTTGACTTGAACGTGAGACGGGCTCATTAACGTCAAAGAATGATTTAGTACAATATGTGGCCTTTCACTTCTAATTGAAAACTGATTTTATGAGATGCAAGGAAGCCACAAGTTATGTTTAACTCACTGCCTGATGTAAGGTCTCATTGCATCTTAGGAGCTGCTCGGTGCTGCTCTGGGTGCGACTGTAATAGGGATATTACTTTATTGTCAAGCAGTGCAGTAAGTGTATAAAATCAACAGCAGTGCCCAATGAACTCAGCACTCATGAAATAGCAGTCCATCTTGCAAGTAATCCAGCCCTAATTATTTACAATAAAAGGCAGATATAGCATCAAAGAAATGCATCACAGAAGGCATTATGTAATTAACTATAGACGTGTTGCATCCAAGCAATGGGGAATGTGCATTTATCACCTTGAAGCATTATTTTTTATTTTCAGTGTTCTCTTAAATATTTTTGGTAGTTTCAACATCTTTATATTTTTTTCTCTATTGCTCATTTGACTTATAAACCACATAGTACCTTTTTTTTTTAGTGATGTTTGGAAACTCGGTGAAGCTTCCACAAAAAAGTATAAATAATTATAAACGTAGTGTATAAGTTTACTTTTATTATTATTTCTGCACACTTAAAAAATACTTTATAGTTCAAAAACATTTGTTTGGTGATCTCAAGGCTATATTTATATGAAATGGATTTTTATTAATTAATGTTGTGTTTCTACGCTGAACACAATACCTCGGTTTCATTTAAAGGACTAATAACTTGCAAATAGATGCATCTTTTTAATTCTTCAATGAATTTGATGTGTAACAACTGCACAAGCCACTGTTTATAATGATAATACATATATGTTCTACTGAAAACACAGTAAGCAAGCTGTGGGAGTGAGTTGCTTATAGTAAGCAGACAGAAAGCACCTTTTTCCTATGCAGCCCAGGACTTCTTCAGAGCTCATTTTGAGTGTGTGAGGTTTGTTTCTGTACTACTGCATGGTGCATGAGTACCGTATTCATATTATTCTATTTATTTTAGATTTTAGTGAAGTTTGGAGAAAAGAAAAAATAAAAGTAATTTTGGTTTGCTTCAGGTTAAATATTCTTATCAAGGGGATGGGAACAGAGAATAGGGGAACACTGGCAGAAAAAAAAAAGTAACTAACAATTATTTTATTGAAATAATTTTCTGCAGAAAAATCTGATCTAAATCAACAGCTGCACCTGTCAAGGTTAGAACATTACCTGTTAATTAAATTTGTTGGATTGTGGAAGACTGCTCTTGCAAGTTTCTGCCTATAATTCAAAACAGAAATCATGCTGTTTATATTCACATTCTCTGTTTCTTTGCGTAAGTCTGGTTGCTTAGTCATAGAAGTGATTACTTTAGAAAAGTCTCTTTTTATCCTGTTTACTAAGTTCTATATCACTAAATACAGAATAAATGTAGAGCTTGTAGAAATTTATGGAAGATCTTTTTCTATGAAAAACAATGACAAAGTTAGAAGCGTAAAGCCTTGAAACACAATAGAAAGGAAGAGGGCTTTCTACTAAATGGCAAATTGATGTTGATTTCAGTGGGAAAATAGAGCCCTCGAATCTTTTTTGTTGCATCGTCTGTGAACAGATTTTGCAACAATTCTGTATATTCTGAAGACAGAAGCTTGATGTCAGGGTCTTGTCATCTCTGGTCAGCAGAGTAGTTTGTCAAGAGAGTTTTCAACCATAAAAGCATCAGTAACTCATCAGAATATTTGTTGAGCTTTTCTGACAAAAGAGGCAAGTGTCTGTCAAGAAAAATCTGGAGTTTTTCTTGACTTCCCCTAGGAACATGTAACCTAATTCCCCTAGGCCAGTTCCCAAAGCCTTCTGTGCAAAATGAGTAGGCTGTTCCTCTAGACTCTGGCTGTTTGTAGCACACAGCAACAGGACTTCGCCTGTTTCTTCCCATGTGTGAAACTGAGTGAGTGACATCCATTAATGAAGCACACACAGAGGCTTGAACAGACATCTCACTGAGTGTGGCAAAAAGAAATTTCTAAAATACAAATTCGCAAATGGTGTCCCTGATTTGGAATCTTGTTTTATAAGCCATTAAATGCCAATAGGCTGTGAACCCATACAGGGAGGTGAGGAATAACACCTAGATATCTAGTAGATCATAACCATGCACATAAACAAACAATCTAGTTGCTTAAGGGTTATCGAAATTTAAATGCAAATAGCACTTGGTAATGATACCCTGGAGACTGACATTGTAGTCAATTTCTGGAGGATGTAGCGTCGTAAACTTAGTTTTTGCGGCTGGTTTCCTTAGAAACTGGAACGAGATATTGTTCAGGACACAAAATAATATCCTGTTTCAGTGACTGAGGAGCTTGAACTAAAAAGTAATTGATTTTGCATGAGACACTGGATTGCCATGTACTCTTTCTAGGAAATATTGTGGCACAAAATGTTTATCTGTTGAAATGGTTTCAAATCTGCCATTTTTATTCTAGTGATCTCTATGTGTAGGTACTAAAATTGTTGAAAAATTAGCTTTTAAAACATTCAATGGGTGAGTTCAATCATAGTGCTTGCGAATTTTAAGTACTTTACTAATAATCTAATCACTGCCTAAGCACACCCGGTATTCTACTTCTTATCAAGAAATAAATCGTCATGTGTATCTTGCTCATGAAAGAATGATTATAATATGTTTATCAAATGAATGTGTATAAAGTACATCACAGATTAATGAATAATCCTACTTGGAATATGTGTTAAATACAGATTAAGAGCTACAGAGAACTGCAAATAGTTATGCCTACAGGGAGACATTAAGGTCATTCCAACATTTTGTTCATGAGGAGAAGCTACATCATTCCTGAATGAAGTGTTTCTTAAGAATATTTGGCAAAGTTGTGTTACAGCTGGACACTGTCTCTCTCATTTATGGATGTATTTCAATAATCAAGTATATATGAATGCTTAGAACATGTCCAAATTTGAATGCCTAAATCAGATAAGTATTGGGCTGTATTTACGTGACGTTAATGCAGAGAGGTGTAATGGTATAATGTCAATGATGATTTCATTTGTTACTTTAAAGGAAAAAGTTTCTGTGTCATTCAGCAATATAGACACAGAATATAAAGAACAAAAGTTTAAAAAGAGAGAAAAGGAAATAAATTAGTATTAACATTATTTTTATATCTCACTTTTTTTACACTTTTGTTCATGAAAGGACTAGTAATTTGAGTTGAGGTACTCTGGTTTTTGACTTCTAAGTGAGCCATACCTTCTTTAAAGGTATGAACACTCACTTTCTGAAAAGTGAGTCCATGGTAGCCTTGACTGGGCATCCAGTACAAAAGTTGACTTTTTAGAAAATAATGGTGTGTTTTATAAAGCAGATTTTATTAAATACTAGATTCTCTTTCTTCCCACATCAGGTTTTTAAAAAATGTTTTAATAATCCTCTGTGCTTTCATTCCACGTTTTACAAATCCTGTCAGAGATTGGTTGCAAGCATGCATCACTTCCTAGTCAAGTTTCTAAAGAGTTACTTGTTAAAAGAATGTTCTTGATTTGTTATATTCTCAAAATATGTGATACATTTCTGTTTTGTCTGTTCTTGATAAAACAGATACAAGACAGTTATTGTTGGCAAAATGAAATTCCATGCTTCATATAAACCTTTTTATCACTGTGTTTTTGTGGAAATCATTATTTTATGGATGTTAAATACAGATGAAAGATTATTCACAATTCATTCTGCAAAATAAGATTTATAAAAGGCACTTCCCCAAACTTTTTTGGAATATATTACAGTTCATCTTTTGTTTATGTGAACACACTTTCATGTCAGCTTAGAACAGTGTATTTTACCCCTCTCTCCCTCTAAGCATATGTTGCTTCTATCAAAGAATATTCCTTTTTTAATGTCAAATGTTCTCTACACCCGGAAGTTCGTTGTCCAACAGTTTTCTTACAAGGACATTGCAAAAGAATCAATAAGCTACAAATACACTATTATACATTCAGAAGCTGTTCAGGTATTAATGTTATGGCAAAGAAAAGTTGGAGCATTCATGAATTTAAATATTTTTCATATAAACTATGTAAATATAATGATTAACAATCAGCTACATTCACTATTCAAGACATGCAATGTAGCATTTTCCTAATTACACTTACCAGTGTGGGAGGATATGACTGCAGAGGAAGATTAAACTATTTGTATTTATTCAGTGTTGCTTTATAGCATTAACCAGGAAACTCGCTTTTGCAGTATTGAATGTGAGAATCTAGAATAACCTGAAGAATTTGATTAGGGTGGCAGCAGTCTGTGCCAGACTTGGGTAAGGATGGCAGGCTCAACTCATTCGGCATCAGCACTCATTTTAGCTACCTCTCTCATCTGTAATTTCACTCTTGATAGGGTGATTTAAAACACAGGCAAAATTACTGCTTAATATTATGGCTTTATCTAAAGCTCTTCAAGTAAACCAACCAAGCAAACAAACAAAAAAAAAAAAAAACAAACCACCTGGCAGGCAGGCTTCTGTTTTCAGTTATTCATGTTTTATTAAAATAAACAAGTAGTTTGCAAGCAGTGGAACTAATGAAACCCGGTGTGCTGTAGCTCTGCCTCTAGTGATGGGATTCTGTGAAGACTAATAAGGTGCAACTCAAACTGAAGATTTCCCTGAAATTAGGACATGTGTAATGTCCCTTCTGTCCTGTGGAATCTCTGGTGCCTATGGAAAGATGAGCTCATATTGCAGTCTTTCCCAGAGCAGATGCCCTAATTGGTTTTTTTTTCTTTTCTTTTTTTTTTTTTTTTTTAAACAGCAGCCTATTTACACAATGTTTAAAGATGCTTAATATCTATATAGATACTTCAGATTTTGTGGAAATAGGGAAAATAAAAAGTTGACAAGCTACTGGGGACAGGAAAAAGATGTGTAAAAAGAGAAGCACTCCTTTACCCTGCCTGCATATGAAACAAGGCTAAAGTTTCTCAGGATGCCTACAGCAATGGCCTAGGGAAAGGCTGTCTCACTCTAGTAAGTCTTTGTAGGGCCCCTCCTAGCAATGCCAGATTGTCCCTCCATGATTTTATTTTAACAGCCACTGAGGTACTGGAGTTGAATGGAAGATTTTTGATGTCTGAGGGTTTGTAATTTCTTCCAACCCTCTCTGAGAGTCGCTCCACCTTGTTACCCCCGTCATTCAGTACTCTGATATTGTGATGCCATGCTTTGAGAAATTTGGTGATTATGATTCCTTACGGTCTTGAGAAGCTCAGTGAAACTATTTTGTTAGTTTCCGTAACAGACCAAGATGTTGCAGTTTTTCAGAAACATATTGGAATTTGGATGTACATGTGTAATAATTTACCTTCCTGGGAAAAGGATATGTGTTTTCTGTTTACAGTGTAAAAAATAGCAATAGATTTTGTAGTGCATTAATTTGTAGTATATATACAGAAATTAACAAGGATGTTTTAGTTCAAATACACTGATGAATTGTTAATGTAGTCAGATTGTGTTTTAATATATCCAAAATTATTGTTTGACGATGTTGACACTTTGGTGATGTGGTGATGTTTACATCTCAGACAAACATGACTTTAATAACTGAGTGCAGTGCTTTGAGAATATTACATTTAATAGAGGGTTTTAGAGGCTAAAGAGGGAGCCCTGGTATCCGTGATACTGGCTTGTTGTGTAGTGGCCACACCAGGGAGTTGAGAGCATGGGGCAGTAGTTCCAGTAGGACCTGGTAAGAATGCCTATTTGACTTCATAGTGAAGGCTATTAAATATTAATCTAGTTGCTTATTCTAGTCCCCGATATTCACTATATGCAGATGCAGTATTTTCTGTAGGAACTGAAACAGCTTGTATATGACTTTTCAGAAGGGCTGTTAATAACAATGTGCTTTACTACCTGGTGTCACTCAGCAGTCAAACATAGATTCAGATGGCAGAAAACAACATGACGGAGGCAGAAGATGGGAAAAAGGTGAGAGTGTGTGATAAGTGTTTGGACCCAGCTATCTGCTGCAATTCCACTTTTGCTTTTTAAGGGGTGTGGTTGTTTAATTCTTTGATTGTTTATTTAAAGCCCATTACTTCTTAAGAAAGCTACCAATGTCTCATTCTGCCTTATTTGTTTGGAATTTGACTTTATTCTTAAAAGCAGGCTCAGTGTTTTTGGCACCACAGAGTCACCAACTGAATTCTCAGAGACTCTAGTACAAAGACAAAGAAGAAAAGAAAACAAAGCCAGAATAAGAGCAATACTTGGAAATTACATAAAAGCAATATAGCTACTATATATATATATATAGTAATATAGCAAGACCATCAAAATGCTTGAAAGCCTACACAAATGTAAAAGGAGAAGTATTATGTTTGCGTAGTCTGGCATATTGTTCTCTAGGACAAGGACTGAACTCGCAATAATCGTATGCAGAACAGATTTCTGCATATTTGAACATTACTGTTCCCTTGTGATTCAGTCTTTTTCTTCTTTTGCTTCTTTTCTTGCATTTAGGGTGTAAGTTGTTTGGATTATGGACTTTCAAAACTTAAAATATCAGGATTGTTTTTAAAAACTATCTGTGTTAAGATTTTCATGAAATTATTAAATGCTAAGTGGAGATGTTTTTTAGCTGACACTACCCTCTGTTTTGCTCGTATTATGCGGCCCATCATGGAGTTACAACATCTGATAAAAATGCTTCTACATCACTGTGGGTAAATCAGCTCCTCTCTGGTGTTCATGTATTTGCTCTGATGCGTGGCCCTGGACATCTTTGTTACTGTAGCTGCATCTTGTACCTTACAATTGTGAAAATCACATTCCATCAAGATGCTGTTTTGCTTGTAATTTGTAGATGGGTAAAGTCTTAAACCTAAACAGAGTTCTGAGTGTCTAAACAGGTACAAATTTTATGTCTCTCCGTGCAAAAATTATTAGCAATGTCTTAATACTTAAAATTAATAATACTTAAAAAGAATAATGTACTTGCAGCTTCAGATGATACATAACATAGGTTGCTTGTAATGACCCATCTTGTATTTTCCGTGTTCCTCCATTCCCTTCACTAGAAAGTGGTGTAGATCTCAGCAGGAAATTCTTAATGATATGATTGGTTTCTAGTCAGCTGCTCTTTATTGAATGATGATGCGGAAAAGGGAGAGTTATATCTGGGGCTATATTACATTGAAAATAGAGGAAGTTAGGAATAGCTACTGGAAGAAGAATCTTGGTAATAAGAAAAGTATTAAATTGTGAGAGTAGGACTGCATAATATTCTCTGGGATGGTGGAATTTGTTGTGATTCACGAGTTTCTATTCATGATGAAGGGGGCAGAGAATCCTCAAAAGGCTTGTGTCTGTCTTTACTAAAGAAGATAGATAGTTTTAGAAATTAATTACAGTGCATCATCTGGTTTTGGTGAATAATCTAATGGTGTTTTTAGAAGTGAGTGTCAGGAGAGTCTACGTTTCAATACAGTATTTTGTATAAAAAAATATGTTACGAGGTGAAAAGATGGGGGTGGGTGGGTTGTTTTTTGTTTTAAACTATGACATAGCGATCAAGTTATCTTTGGCCATGAACATAAGTTTGGGTTTGTTTGTATTTATATATTCAACCCTTTTTGTAGGGCACGTACAAGAGAGCTTGTGTATCAAAGCCTTAACTGTGGCTCTAAAGACATTTTCTGTTCATTAATTTTGATTAGTCACAAGCTGAATTGGAGGGAAGAGGGACAGAAGATTTTTCATGTTTTTATTGAATATTCTGCTTCACTTCCAATCATGTTATGCAAGAAATAAAAACACCATCCTGCCTTGTGACTTGTTCTCACGTTTACTTCTGTAGCTCATCAGACACTCTTCAGCATTTCATTGATCAAACCTGGACAAAGGTGTCGCAAGTGGAATTAATCTCTTGTGGCCTAAATGAGTTTTAACTCCATGTCTATGCCAAGCCACAGTGAAGAGAAGCCTGTCTAGGTCCAGAGCATCAGTTCCTTACTTTCAAGAGTATCATCATGTGAAATTCTGGCAGTCTGTTAAAGAAAAGCCTGATTTTACATCTTTATCTGAAGTTTCAAAGCAAAAGGCCTGCTACAGAGCAAACCACACCACCAAAGACATTTCTTTTCTGTCTTTCCAGTATGGTGAACAGTTTACCTGATGAAAAGTCTCTGCAAGAAAAAAGCCTGTAGCTGAGGTCTTTGCCCCAGAAATACTTAGAGATACCTGTCAAAATGTGGATTGCACCACTGCGATTCACTACATTGCTCAATGGCTCTCTTGCAGCTGTGTGGCATCTACCTTTCTCAGGGCTGGACCTACTGTCAATGAAAACGATTGAAATATTTCATAGTAATTACTTATATAAAGAGATTATCCTCACATATGTGTTTGGAGAGTGCATTTAAAAATATTCCATGCAGTAGTCTCCAAAACAGTCTTACTTTGAGGAATATAAATCCCAGATTTCTTGCCAAGACAGAGTGTTGCAATAACAGACCCACTGAGCTATTGGTAAACTATGCTCAGGCGTCTGCATAAGTACTGAGTGTTTGATTGAGGCTGTAGAAAAGCATCTGCTTTCGTTGCTGTGTCCTGGAACACTTTTCTGTTTAAGCCTGTCTGGCTCTTCCTGGAGGATGGGAGAGAAAAGGTTGAGGGAGTTTGTAAACATGTGGCATCTTTAATTCTGAATTTCCTATTTTAACACCTTTTGTAATATTTTAATATAGGCTTTTTCCCCCTAAAGTTATATACTGTTTTCAATGTATTTCCCTAACTGCTTTCATAGATCTCTTTTGCACAAATAAAAAGAGAAATACCTTCAAATGTGTCTCTGACTTACTCCATCTAACTTACTGCAGCTCCTGGTGTAGTGAAGGCACTTTGATTTCCTTTTTGGCCTCAGGGTTATGCAGCTCTTCTCAACTCTTAGTTTTTCCTAGTCATTACTATGTAATGCTATACTTTGCTGGTCCACTGTCTATCAGGCCCGTGCTATATAATCTGCATCTACCTCTAGCAAAGTTTCATGCTCAGTTTGCTGAACAGCTTGTTCATGCATTTGTCACTGCATATCTTGAGTCCTCCCTAATCTTTCAAAGTCATTCACCTATGTAACTGCTGAGCAGGCTGTCTGAACATGTAAGTACACCCTCGTTACCCTGAAAGTCTTTCTTATCCTTCTGATAGCCACTTTAAAAGACTATTCTTTCCCAATTTCACTGAATTTTCTTGGTTTCAGTCCTTGCTTTTAGTGCAGCATCCTCTCCCCGCCTTCCTCATTTCTCTGTAACATCTGCTGATCCTGTTTCCTGGAAAAAGTATCCATCATTCCTATTGGATAAATGCTTCCTCTTATTCTTTTTATAAAATACGGTAAAGTTTTACCCATTTTCCAGTCAGATAAGTTGCCCTTACCTATAGCAGGTAGTGAGCCTTATATCCCCTACTTCTCCTTGTTTAAGACCGCTGTTGAGCAAACCAGTCTACATCAAATTAAATTATCCTCCACAGTCCAGTTAGACAGCGTTAATGTGCGTCACTTGAGTTTTCTCAGACAGCAGGCAGTTGTCAGACCACAAAGTAAAATCCTTCATATACTCTGAAATAAATCAAGTTAATTTAGCACCTCAAACCTGCAAGACCTGAATTTCTGTTCCACTTCAAGGAATAAAGCTCACATGAGAGCAGGCGAAGTAGCCCTGTACTAGCAGGAAGACCCCTGCAAATCCAAACCTAAAAGAGGTGAGAGCTGTTCAACAGGGGGCAAGCCAAGTCCCCCATCTCTACCCTGCCGCATCCCTTGCCTTAAATAGACAGTGGTATTCTTTATACTTCAGCTGCAAATTCTATATGATTTAACCATTTTGGATGTCCTCTTCCTCTTTTTCTCAAAACAGTCTCCAGCTAGCTTTGAAAATGAGTCTTTTGTTTGCTTGTTTTTAATGATGAGGTAGGAGAAAACACTTGGGTTTTACGGTTTCACTAGCTATGTATGTGCACCTATTTTTAATGCAGCTGATTCAGTTGTGTATAGCACCCAAGATTAAATTCCATGGGGAATTGGAGATTTTCAGTCATGTACAACATTTTTTATTTAGAATCGCTACTGAAAAGAATTGTCACTTTCTTTGTGCCTTTTAATTCTGCACAGCTAAAATTTACATAGGTGCAACCTTCTCAGAAGGCTGACATAAAAGGGTGAAGTCTCAATGAGGTGAACAGGGAATTACATGAATAACTCCTATTATTAATAACGGGAGTTGTGTTCCTTTTCCCTATGCACTCTGTTGAAAATTGTATCCCTAAAGAAGTTGACAACAAATATGCTTTCCCTGTTTAAGTTGCAAAGCACACTAACATCAAGGTCACTTGCTCCATTTGACGGAAGAAAAAAAGCCCTATATAAAATATGGATAGAGTGTCAATCAAAACTGGTTTTACAGTATACACTATGGTAATGTGAGTCATATTGCTTTTTTATTTTTAAACACAACTAGATATGGTAGTTTGGCAGCAGTGTTTTTACAAAGACAGCGCCTTCAAACTCTTTCATAGCAAGACTGGAAATCCTGCCAGGTAAAAAAAAAAAATGTTATTGAAAACCTTTCTTCCTTTATAGGCCCATTTTGACAGGAAATCTTTGAGAGGCAGCAGCAATGAAGTGCCCAGAGATTTCATCTGTCTTCTTTTGCTTCAGGAAATGCTGAGCACAGGCTCCCCTATTAGGCAAAATACACGAAGTACCAAATCCCCTTAACAATCATCTTCGGTCTACTCTTAGGTTGACAGCTTTCTGTGTCCTAGTCTGTCAAACAGGGCCTGTTACTGAGACTCATATTACTGGGACCAATGCGAAAGTTTTTGACAGTACTTTGAGGGAGAAAACATATTGTCAGTGCTTACAAGTTTCTCATCCAATCAATTTTGCAGTGACTTAATCAGAATAAAATATATCTTACTAGAAATATATTAATTCACAGTGATTTTTCTTCTGCTCCATAGTGCTGACATAAAGATCCCGTTTGAAGCCATTGTCTCTCATTCTGTGTGATTTGGTAAAAATCGGCAAATATTAGCTGCTGTATTATAATATCCAATAATGTTTTCTGCTTGTTTTTGACAGATACCAAATTTAAAATTTAAATAATGTTTCGAGAATGAAAATGACAGTTTGTAGTAATTCTGCAGGTGTCCAAGCAGATGTACTTCCAAAAATAATTAGACAAAATATGTACAGATTGCAGGAAATATGAAAAAATCGACATCAAATTTTCATGAGTAGACTCTATATGTGTTTGGGCAGTTTAGCTACTTTAAAAGTATCATTTATTTAGAAACTTTCATACACTTACAGAACAACGAATGCACATGAAAAAGAAATCACTTTAAGCCAAACATCCCAATCTTGTCTTTGAACATGAAGTAAGGAAAAAATGAAGTTGAAGTGTCTTAAACTAGTATGGTCTTAAGGAGTTTTCTTGAGGAATTTTGTCAACCAGGCAAGTAATAAAGAAGGCTGTGTAAGATCAAGGCATGGATTCTTCCCTTAACTATTATTTAGCACAGTGATTTCACTGACATTGCTAGGTGTGTTCATGATTTATACTAGAAGTAGTGAAAACAGAAAGAGAAATGGAGGCTATCTATTTCTCTCCAATTGGCTTGTATGCATTTCTTCGAGTGCTGAGGTGAAGATAGGAGGGAAAGCTGATTTTTGAAGTTTTTCTTGCTTGAAATAGGGATGGTATGTGTCTTCACTGCCCTCCAATAAAATGCATTCCAGAAGTAACCTTAGATATTAAACATTCTGCCCCTCTTTTCATCTCTTGCTTAACTTCAGAGTCAGCACAAAAAAGCTGAATTCCACAGATGCTGGAAAACTGACAAGTGACTTAGTAAAGGCAGAAAACAAAAATACTAAAAATAGCACAAAATAAGACGGGTATTTTCCTAAATCCACTTTGCCTATCTCAGTGGCTAAATGATTATTGAATACAATAAACAAGCAATGTAAAATACAAGGATTGGAAATTAGGACTTGATCATCACTTGAATATAACCACTTATCTTAACCTCTTTGAATTTGGAATCTTGTTCTTTCCATTTTTTCCTGTGGCCCTAATATCAGTTTCTTTTCCCAATACAGTGATTCAGCTTTAACAAAAGATGTTGCTGATGTCTTGTCATCAAGCAGCCTATGGCATAATGTATGCTGCTTGGGAAATAGAAGGTATGAAAAGATGTGATGCTGAATATGCTAAAGTAGAAGAAGGAATTTAACCTGGATTTCCAATTTGCTGGGCAAGATCTCTCTTCACCAAGCTATTATATCAAGTAGTAGTAGGCAGACCCTCTTCCTACAGTTACTATCTAAAGAGAAAGTTGTGCTCCTGCCCTTTGTCTCCCTATGGGGCATATGGAGAATTTTAACAGTTAATCAAGGAATGCAATAGTATATAGAAAAACCAACCCACTCCATGGATTCCTCTCCTCTCCTCNCTCTCTCCTCTCTCCTCCACTATCAGCTGTTTAAAAGCAAAACCATACTAGAAAGCTCTGTTATATTTGAAGTGAACAAGGACACAGTGGTGCAGTAAGGTGTAGAGGATAAGATAGGTTCTTCAGCTTTTTCCCTCAGGATTGAATCCAACTCAGATGAAGTAAATGAGAAGTTTGCTGTTGTTCATGGAGGTCACTGGAGCACACACGTAGTACAGTAACAGGGTGGGAAGAGGAAAGATGTGGTGATTAGAGCATTGATGGAGGATACTGCTGGCCATTCAAGTGAGAGAAGGAAGGGAGAGCTCTGTTTATTCGCCTTTATCTTTCTTTTCCTTCCTTACTTGGATTAGTAGTAGTAAAGATTTGTTAGTCATTTTGGCCATCCTCCAACCCATTTCCTACAGCAGTTCCCTCTGATTTTTTTCAAGTCTCTGTTATCTTAAGCTATGGGACATCTGAACATACTGCTTGGCAAAGGATTCCGCAGTTTAATCAGCACCAGCTTCAGCACTGTGCTTTGGGGTTGTGTTTGGGTTGGGGGTGTTTTTTGGCATTTTCCTTATTTAAGTCTGAAAACCAGAAACAATTTCTCTTCCTATTTTTGGTACTAATAGTATGTGAATTCTTAGTCTTCCAGGTGTATTTTTAATTAATTCTTTCACAAATGCACCTCTATTTTGTATGACTTCAACCTCAACCTGGTAACAAAACTGTGAGTAAAACTGTCACTGTGGCATTATTTATATCTTTACTTGTTTCTAACTCTCAATGGAGCAAACTGCCATCCAGATTGTTCTGTGAAGGATATTTCCTGTTTCCTCATTGTTTAACTATACAAAATTAAATGGTATAGAAAAGTTTAAATGTAAAATTTCAAATTTTCTTCCATCACAGTATATTTGTTTGTGTAAGAGTCTTGGCTTGAGTGTTTTACTTTTTACTTTCTGCTCTTTTTACCTCTTTCTGTATGCATCATGATTCCTTTTTTCTCCAGTCTATTAATTTTCAAGGAAACCCTTTAATGTGATGTGTTTATATGTGTTTCCATTGTATCTTTTATTTTATTTACACATTTTAGATTAAATGTTTTAATTAACCTAAAGAATGATAATGTGACTGTACTATCACAGACTTCACATTGCAAGCACAATATTTGTGCTTCCTTTTTCATTGTGCTCTCTAATGGGATGGATCATTTTTTACCACCATAAAAAAACCCCAAAACAAAAAAAAAAAACAAATCCAAAAAAACTACGGGAAAGGTTTCAAACAGTTGAAAAGCTAAACAAAGATTTGCGGACATTTGGTCATTTTCCTCCTCCCTCTCCAGTTCCTGGAGATAAGTCTGCGATGCTTTTGAAACTGTAAAGATGTGAAACAAATCTTATGGCAGATGCTATCATTTCTAGTTGAGCTGAGTCATTTTCAGCCCACTAACTTAAATGGGTTTTGGATTAGGCCCTAAAGAAAAGGATGTCATCTCTGAGATGAGAAATGGTTCTTCACAACATCCAAGGCTAAGTATTGCAAACAGAATTGATTTCATACAGAATCTTTCTTTTCTCATTACAATGGATTTAGCTAAACTGTCAGAAAATGTCAGATCTTCTATTTGTGCCCCACAGGACTTTTTTTTTTTTCAGTATGTTATTCCTTTTTTTACAATTTCTCCTTGCTGCAACACCTAGCGGTTTGCTAAAATTTAGGTACTTTCACTAATATCTTTGACCTCTGCAAACACCACCTACCTTCTCATTATTTCCAAATAATACACTACTTACAGAAAACTCCTTTCTGTGTTCTGAAATAGACTTGCAAGTGCATGATAAAGGGACAGTTTTACTGCAATCCTCAACAATTCTAACAGTTAAAGTATTCCATCAACTTGATCTGGTATCCAGGTAAACAAAGTTTCCAGATGTCAACTATTCCTCGCTCATGTTAAAAGGAATGTGGGGCCCAGAGAGGACTCTTGAGTACTGCCGTTATTCATTCAGCTGCAGACTTCTCTGCAAACAAAGGTGGGAACCTCTGTCACTGCTCCCTCTGCACTAGTCAGCTATTTATTCTTTCTTCCTTCTGTAATACACCTCTCTTGGCACAGTATACAGGGTGTCCTTGTTGCAGAAACCTAAATAATGAAATGCTTTTTGAAACCTGTACTAAAATAGTGCTGATGGCGCAGTCTCAACTTTGAAGTGGGTGAGCATGGCTTGAAAAAGCAAGAGACTTCAGTCAGTGATGTGCATATATAATAGTGTTTTCTGTGCAGAAGCAGCTGACAGCAGGATAATCCAGGATAATGCAGGTGCAAAAATAGGAGAATCTCTCTCTACTTCTCGATCTTACGAAAAATTATTAAGGTTCTCTGGGGTTTTGAAGACAAAAATGTTGCCTTGTTTGCAAAGGGAGAGATGAAATTTTCCTGATGGTGATTAAAAGGTGGAGCAAAAGGATATAAATTGAATGGATAAACACAGAATGAATCAATAAGTTTTTTGGCTCTTAAGTGATAACTGGGAAATAAGTGAAACTGTACTGTGAAATAATAATGTTTTAATTCAAATAGTAATTAGTGTTTTTCTTGAAATGACAGCTTCTGCCAGAAAATAATGAAACTTACTTTTTAGAATCACAAAAAAAAGTAACCATTTGGGTAAAATGAAATGGTTCCTCATAAGGCAGCTCATGCACTGACTTTTTGATGTTTTTATTTTCTATAGGAAGTTGGTGTGAAAAAATAGTACATAACAAAGAAATATAGTAATTTTGTCTCTTGCTGGTTTCTCCTACCCTAGTGCAAGTTTTATTCTTTCTCTTTTTCTACTTTTTCTGTTCAGTCAGTGTAAGATCTGATTAGTGATAGATTTTAGTGAGATTGGATTTAATTGTTATTTCTGTGACTCATGGATTCATGGGTCTCTGCTTTCTGCCTAATTTCCCTTATTTTGGCGGCAGGTCCATTGTGATCTAGAACCATTAAGGCTTTTTCTTCCTGTTACATTTTGTAGATGATTGCTTGTATCTTGGTGCTAAAGCTGAGAATTTTCTGACATTGTCGTTTGTACCCTTCCATTACTGCTGTTCAGTACTTCCTCCATGGAAAACTGACTTGAACAGAAGTGTTCCATGTGTCAGCTGCTTCTTAATTAAAAAAGGTGTTCGAAGGCATCAGGAAACATAAAAGATCAGGTAAAGACATTTTACGATATTGATATATTAAGATTGTTAGTTCAGCATTGAAAGAAGGAACGACAAGATTTCTCATCCTTATGGGACAGCCTACAGATGGGATACATCATCCCATAAGAAAAGAAACATAGCTATGCTAAAGAAATACTCATTAGTTCCAGTCTGGCATTTAACTAGCTTGGGGCACCATTGTATGCAATGTAGAAAGGCTCTCTTTCCAGCACTGTGTTTAGTACCATTCTCAAGTTTTTATAACTGTTAATCTTGTGCTTTGTGACAGTTGAAACTTGTAACCTGGAGAGAAACAAGCTCGAAGTCTAGCTTTTGAGTAGAAGCTCTTAGGATGAGGTATTGCCTCACTAGGAACTTGCCCCCAGCAACTCTTTTTTTCTCATTTTTCTACCAAAAATTATTAATTTTTTTTTCTGATGTGCAAGTGAGTAAATCTTTGTGAGACCTTAAAACATAGACACTATACAAAGGTACAGGAGTATAAAAGAGGAGGACTGGGATGAACAGTGAGGTGTACATGGCCTGCAGTCTGATGGAGCTCTAAGATCTCATGAAAGTATTGTGTTTGCTTAAACCTGCAGTAGGCTTTGCTCACCCTTGATGCTTTTGAATCAGACAAAGGAATATTTGCAAGGTGGATTATTTGTCAACCAACTACTTAATAAAATGTGATTATAATTTCCACTTTCTTTTTTATATTATTCATAGTTCTTACCAATTCCCTAAGAATAAACTGAATTAACTTTTTTGTGAATGTTCTTGTCTAATATCTTCTGATTATTTCTTCATGCCAAACTCCACCACTGCCTTGTGGCAAATGCTTGCTTCAGAGTGTTTAGAGACTCGTTCTCCTCTCAGGCTCTCTTCGAGGCAAGATTCACTCTTAACAAGGCTGAGCTCAGGCCCTGTGTGAGGGGAAGAGTATATTGAATTGAAACCCCGGTAACTGCAGATTAAGTGAGTCCAATAGTATATTTTCTTTGCATATTTAGAAAAAAAAGAAAAGGAAACAGATATATCAAAAGCCTCAACCCTAATATCTTTATCCTGTACAGATAATGTTTTTCTTTTTGTGGTAAAGAGACCATTGGAAGACTGCCATTTTAATTAGGCTTAGGTTGTAATATAAAAAGAAAAAGAGAAAGAAAAAGAGAAAAAGGAAAAGAGAAAAAAAAAGGAAAATAAAAAAGAGAAAAAGAAAAAGAAAAAGAAAAAGAAAAAGAAAAAAGAGAAAAAGAAAAGAAAAAAGAAATTGAACTGCAGGCTGCCACTGAGACAGACATGCAATATCAAAAAATGCTATGGTAGTCAGCTTACATAAGTTATACTATGACAGAACTACATATAGAGATGTAAGTAACTTTGATTAAATAAAAATAAAGGTTATTAGTCTTGAAATAGAGGCCAAAAGCACCATGGGCAGTGAAAAGTTTTGCTTTTATATTATTAAAAATACTGAAGTCATAATCAATAGAGGTAATCCCATGGAGAAGTGCAGCTGATGTAGCTGCAAAATCAGATCTTCTTTACAAACTGTGGTAGGTTGATCTTGGCTGGCTGCCGGATGCCCACCCAGCTGCTCTCTCCCTCACCTCAATAGGATGAGAAGAAAATAAGATGGAAAAGCTCAAGGGTCATGCTGGTGTGACCAGGGCTGCTCCACTGTGGTCTCTCTGTGGGCTGCAGGGGTGTCTCTGCTCTGGTGCCTGAGGCTCTTCCCCTCCTCCTCCCCTGACCTGGGTACTTGCAGGGCAGTTTCTCACACTTTTTCCCTCATTCTACTTTGCAGCACTTTGCCCTTTCTTTAATTTATTTTCACAGAGGTGCCACCAGCTTTGCAGATGGCCTCAGCTGTGTGCTGTAGTGAGTGCATTGCAGACCCAGCGGGAACCAGGTGAGGCCATCTAGAACCAGACACGTTTGGAACGGGGCAACCCCATCCTCTCCTCACAGAGACTCCCGCAGGTCCCACTCTCCACACCTAGACACAGACACCTCAGAGACACACCTTGAAAAAAACATAGTTTAATGAGAAAACTCAAAGGTAATTCTAAAACCTACTTAGATATGTCTTATAACTTCCAACTTTTCTTTATTAAGTAGTTTGTTTCCTTTGTACAAGTGAGTTAAGAGTTCCCAGATGTCTGTTCAAGATAGCCTGTTACTGACATACTACATGGGGTCTGGCCTCCTTCAGAACTGTATAGGTTATATTTTAAAAGGTGCAGTATATTGGTTTTCAAACACTTAGATCTCAAAAGTTATTTTGAAGTTACTGTTTTTTTTCATTTCTATATATTGATTTCTAGAAATTGAGACTGTTTTAAACAGAAGGGAGTTTTCAACTCAGTTGTGGATCTTTACATGTTATCTCTGAATCTTAAAAATACCACTAATGCCATTATTTTTAGGGGCTAAATCCAAAGAGATCTGGACATCTCCATTTTGCTTAAATTCATCATGTCAGTACCTCTTCCACCCTAAAACTGCAACTCACTGTGTTGTCTACATTTCTGCTGTGGCCATAACACTGCAAGTCCTGAGGGTGCTAGCTGGTTTATCCCTTTCTCCCAGGGGTTGCTGAGAGAGGATGCATTCCCTTGGCTGTTCAGACCCCGGGGCTTGATTAACTAAAATCTTGTAGAATACAAAATTCCTGAAGTACTGGTACTTCCTCTCCTGTATCCTTTGAAAGAGGTAGCAGCCTCACCTGTGACATGGGACACCAGGACACCCATGTTCAAAACCGTGCTTTGCTTGTGCTGGACAAGGACTTTTGTTAGTAGCGATTTACCTGAAAGTCTTTTATATTTAGCTTTTAGGGATGCTCATTACAAAGGTTTATTCCTGAACTCAAGTAAGTCCAAGTGTGACATGAAAGGGATTTTACTCTAGATCTCCCAGGAAATGGCCTACCCATTAGATTTCAGAGTATAAAAAGAGGGAGAGTAGGCTGTGGGTTTTTTTCCTTTTGTTCCTTTTCCTCCTCCTTATTTGTGGTAATTAAAAAAACACATGCTAATTGTAATCTGTACATCACTCATATTTATTACTGCAAATAGTGAGTTGTCATCACTTGCTAATCTGAAGTTAATGGTTTAATTCATTGAGAAGGACCATACTCTTCCATATTTGCTATTATCTCATTTAAGTGTCTTTATTGGGTTTGTCATGGTCTTTCTGGATTCTCTTTGATATTTTCTGGATGCTGAGTCTAGATTTCTTTTTTATTTAATTTAAGGCCAGATTATTTTAATGCTTAGATGTCAAGTTACCGACAATATTTAGAGTTGATGCCTAAATAATTTTTGTGGGTTGAATCCTTCCTGCATTCTTTTCAAGAGGAATAGTGCATAATTACTAGCTAGAGAGAAAGAATGTTCTCATAGAAACTTACCAGTTAGATGCTGAATGTGAAAACAATACATCCTGAATCCATTTTTCTGGGCCAAGGGTTGTGAACATGAATGGAAAATTATATCATCTAACTCAGAATCAATAAAAACTGCAAATGCAGAATAGCTTTAAATTTGGAAATATACAGAAAATTTCAGGTGATGTGCATTAAGTTTCTTAAGTTTATGTATCTGGTTCATACTAGATTCTAACATACACTATTATTAATCGATATTGTGCATGAAAACAAATATAAGACTATTACTGTTCTGTCATGGGTGTATATTCCAAGAGTTTTATACTTGAGAATTTGATAAGTAAGCAAGCTTTCTGACAGTAGGTTCACAGAGGTCTTTCAATATATATCTATTTTGGATTAAAGGGAAATAGTGTTGGTTGCTTTGGAAAACATTCTTGTTCAGATTATTTATTGAATGTATGAGTCTTCCCTATTATGAGAAGACGTGTAATATCAATCAGGCTCAGAAAGAAACATTATGTATGGATTGCTGATTGTGCCTGGAATACCATTAGAGAGGGACAATTAGATACAGTATCTCTATAAAATGTGAAAGTTTCGTATCAGAGTAAAAATTACAAATACGAAATTGCCACTGTTCCTGAAATGCCATGAGATCCACACATAGATAAGGACTTCAGCTGTTAAGCTCAGCCATGCCAAGCTTGCAATCTTTCCTAAAGATGAACACACACGGTGCTGATCTCCATATTCAAGCTCTTCTATTGTTTTGAGTGATTGCTGCCATGATGCTGACAAAATGGAAATTCGAGTTAGCATTCTTCTACTGATATTCATTCTAAATCTCAAATCTCACACACAAAGAATATGAGGGAAAAACAGAGATAAACCAATCTTCAAAAATATCTGTGATGTAAATAGGCCGTTTGCCTGCTGGGCTCTCTGAAAGTAAGAAATTGGAATACTGAACCACCCAACTTACTGTTGAGTAAATCAGATCTTATTTTTGATGGTACTAAAGTCTCCAGGGAAATGTAATATAACCTGTTTTCGTTACCAAAAGGAGGACACTGGGCAGTGAAATTAGTTCTTTAATATATACATGTTTAGTCCCTAATTAGCAAAGAAAACTCCATATTTAGCTTCTCAAAAACTTTTCCACACACTGAAACATTAGAGATGGGGTAATGGTAATAATTGGAAAGTTCAACTTTTGTGCCTGTCTCACCTGGAACCACAGGTTGAATATTATCTTTAAGTCTGCAATCTCACCATAAAGAGTTTCTCATGAAGAAGCAGAACAGCTATGATTCTATGGTACTTCAACTGCTTCTTTGATAACTTAATGAACTGCTTTCCTGTAAGCAGATATTCAGTGTCCCTGCTTTGCATTATAAATAACATCTGTCTAGCGTGTAGATGGTGGCATGGTGTATTAAAGGCTATGGATTAAGCATTCATTAAGGATGAATCATATTCATTATGATCTGTCTGTGTAGAACAGCCCTGTCTGCTACAAACCCAAATAATCTCTATGATGAATAAACAGAAAATATCTTACTGAAGTAATACCCTACTTGGTTATTTCCGTAGGAGTTCATTTGCTTTATTGTTCTATTTTCTCCTCCCAAGCAGTTCTTGCCATGAAATGTTCTTGTTTCTACAGTAAAATCTCTTTCTTTAAGTGATGCTTCCACAGTCCAGTCTTCCCTCACTCTCCTCTCAAAAGCCTGTATATAATCCTTTTCCATATGTGACTTTTCTTAGTTGACTTCTGTTCCTGTGCTATCATCTACCTATCAAATCTCACTTTCCTTAGCTTATTTTTGATATACCAAATGTCACAATCTATAAGAGATAACAGTGTAAAAGCATTCAAGTTATCTTCATCTCTATATTTATTCCTCCTTCCAATTTCTAACTAAAACTTTTATTAGATAACTTCAGTTTAAAAGTTATGACAGTAGAGAATCATTTACTAATAATACGCTGTTAGGAACCACAGAACAGAACTGTAACAGTCCTTTGAGAGGACTCCACAGAGCTGAATGGTTTTGGACTGTAATCCTTGGAAACTTACTAAACAGCACCAAGAAATTCTGAATTTTTGTATTTGGCTTTTGTCTTGCAAAACTAAAACTATTGGTACTAGCTGAAAAATTCAGTTAGGTACATAGGTAAAACCAGTCCCCAAATGCTGCCTTCTCCCCAACTCCTTTTCTACTGTCAGTTTTGAAACACACACAAGGGATTTTATTTATTAATTTGATTGATTGATTGACTGAGGTGTTGGCATGGTTGCAGTGTTTGGTCTATCATAAATTCTTGCTGCCAAATAATAAATTCTATGATATAGAGCTTTCAATAGAAACTCTAATAGAGCATTATAGATTGAAGGACTGCCTGTTATTTCAAATGGTGCCCTGTAACTAAAACTCTATCTCTTATTTTAGACCACAGAAGATGATGACATGTAAACTTTCCTACTGAGTCATAGATTTGAGGTTCAAAAATTAACAGAAAGGAGAAAGTGAATAAATCCTCAGCTAGTCTCTGTGCTTAATAGATATGGGTGAGGAAAAAAAAACATTAGTAAACCAGATGTCCTGTGCAGCCAGGGCAATATGTACTCTCATTTAGGATAAATTTTTTCCTGTAGGTGAAATATCTGCAGGACCATCGGTAGATAACACCGATTACTCAGATGTATTGTTTGTTTTAAGAAGTCTATCAAATCCTTTAGATTTCTTCCAGTATAGCAAACAAGATACACTTACAAATATGGTGGTTGAAAGGAAAGGGAAAAACTTAGTTATTAAAGAGTATTTCATGGCCAGGAAAGAAAAAAACTTCACATTTTAATGTATTCAAAATATTAAATTGATTTGATTGCTGAAAATATCTAAGAGAAGAAAAAATGTAATGATGTCTTTAAAAGTGAGAAGAAAATATTATTTAGCTTTTAATCAGATTTGTTTAGTTATAGACTGGCTGAAAAATTAAAATTAGCACTAATTCCATGGGAGAAAATTTCCCATATAAACTGAAATGTGCATGTCCTACAGTACGAGGCAGAGAGAGACATGAAGTGCCAAAAAAATTCTGGTTTGGGCACTTCAAGAGGTATTGAAATTTAAATGTGTGTGAAGATTGTGGGCAGTGTGAAATAATTCACAAATTTCTGATGTCCCTTAGTTGTGTCTTAAGCACCATTGTGTTCCTTTAAGTAATAAATGAAAAATTAGTACCACACATTAGCTTTATTTCCCATTGGTGGGTATCACAAACATGATGAGATGGGTCTACAAAATAAAAAGAAATGTATAAGCTGAGGAGACCTACCCCTGGGAACAGTGACTGTAGGAGAAAGGTCAGAGAAGGGATTGCAATAAATTCAGAGATACAGTTTTATTTTTCCCAAATTCAAGAGTGTGGAAATCTAGGATTCTCCTTTAGGACTGACTAAGATAAAAGCGTGTCAGTTTTGTAACACAAGACACACAAAAAAGGCAAGAGTTTGCTGCTTTATTGTTAGTATTTAAAATACTTCATTTGCGAAGCTTCCTGACTCCCATCCCTTCTGTATCTCCTATCCTTTGGAGCCCCATCACCACAGCATCTGACTGCCTTGATGTCGTCCCTCCAAGAGAGTGAACAAGCACTTTTTTCATTTCAGTGATGTGGTGCTTGGCAGGAGACTGTGCAGTTACAAGGCCTGCAGTTTGTCATAGTAATGAATGAGGACATGAAATCAGTTGAGCAATCATGTGTCACACATGTAGTACACTATCAGGTACTATGTTTATTTTCCTGCCTATGAGAATGATAGGCAACTATACTTCATTTTACTAATATGACTAATTTTTTTAAAGTACAGGGTATGCACCATCTCATGACAGCTGCCAGCAAGCCTTGCTGTTGCTGTAAGATTTGTAGTTCTGCTCTGATGGTGTTGGTGCCCTCTTCCCATTGAGATGAACGCTGTAGCAATTTTATAGTATTTCATTGTTTGCGAGTGTGCAGTTAGTGTTTCCATTTGCTTTGCTCTTCATTTTCTTCTTAATCACATTTTTCTTTTTCCTTTTTTTTTTTTTTTGTTTTCATTATAGGCAGACCTAGTGTCATTGTCTGTAGGTAAGATTGCCTAATAGTTTCTATTTTAAGATTTGGTTTTTAATTGCATGTAGATTTACTAATATCTAAGGGTTCAGGAGGAAATGTTTCACAGACATCTGTCTCACAGTGCTGGTGACTGGAAGCTGCAACTAACACAATCTCAACTGCAGTGTTAGGGGAAGAGTTTTGTTTAAGTGCTCCTAAGATTCAGCTGCAAAGATGTGGTGCAGAAAATATTCTGCTTACAGGAAATCTTCTGTTCATGCATACATGCCCCAGCTCCCTGGCATGTAAAATATCTATTCAGATTTTGGTTCATGTTGGACTGAAAGAAACTGCCATCCTGTGTAGCCTGCTCTAGGTGAACCTGCTCTGGCAGGGGGACTGGACTAGATGATCTCCAGAGGTCCCTTTCAATCCCTATCATTCTGTGTGATTCTGTGATCTCTTCAGGCATTCAAAACTGGGCCAGGCAGGTTCTGGGATCTTAGTTCATGTGGGTGCTGTAAGTCCCTGCTCCAGTGTTGGGATTGTGCCTTTTGTGTATATGGCAGCATAGATACCAATTGAGAAGGTAGCCTTCAGCTGAAAACTCTTTGCTACTCTGACAAATGGGATCAAAATGTCTTCTATGGAGATAATTTTATGAAGAATTGTATTTGTTTACTCCCAGCCATTGGAACTTGCTTTCTTCAGAAGAAGATGTGTGTACTGAGAAAGACAAGATTTTATTTTCCGTGGGTAGTTCTGTTTCTTGTTTAAAGTGGTTTCACATGGGGAAATAAGATTCTTCCTCATTAGTGGCGATCTTGGTTTTGCATATTCATTTCATATCTTGAAGATGATGGAGACCACATTTGTTTTCCTGGAATAGACAAGTAATTTATTTTTGTTATGCAAGATTTTACCTGTCTGCCTGCACGGCTGAAGCAGACTGAGCTGAAGTTCCCAGTGACTTAAATAGCAAAAGCACAGAACACGCATTTTCTTTTACATGATATATAACTCCAATGACTTTAGTGAACATTTGCATCAGATCCCTGCTCTACCTTGTCTCCTGCTGCAATTTTTATTACAATACTGTAAAACATTTATCTGTGCGTTGCGGTCTAATCCAAACCTCCTCGTGTCAGTGCGAAGACTCCCATTGACTTCAGTGGGCTTGGGAATGAGGTCATGAAGAATAGGTAGTGGTTTTAAGTTGCAGGAGTGTGCTATGTACTAAACACATTTTTCACTCTAGTGATTCTTGAGGAAAATATTAAAAAGGGGTAGTGCTCTGAGAGGGATTGCATTTGGACCTATAATAGGCCAGCCGTTAACACCATGTTAATTTAAAAGATTCCACTGTAACTTGTCTACCTTTTTCTTAAGTCTAATTATACCAAAAATAATTTACTGTGTATAGTCTTGTGCAAAAGCATGTCTTTGAAACATACCTTATGAATACTTAAAAGTATTTTAACTGCTAAAGCTGCCATATAGATTCCCTTTTTCATGTTTTTATTGCACATATCATAAAAGATCTACTGTTGCTCGTATTTATGTACTGGTGTGGCCACTAACCTTGCCCCACTTTCATAGATTTGTTCATCTCATGAGACACTTTGAATGCTGTAAACTGAAAAAAGATACACAATTAGAACTTGTTAAAGATAATTAAACTGAAGTGGAGGGAAAAAAACCTGCCTCACTGCTTTGTTCATAATAATAGTCTCTGAACTATAATTAAATTCTTCCTTCCAATAATTGTATACATACAAAGGAATTTTCCAGATAGCAAAACAATACAATGATTAAAAATGATTAAGAAGCTGATTCCAAACGCAAAGATGAGCCAAGGAGGGTTGGAAAAAATTTAGGTGCCTCTAAATATACTGTACCAGCTGGGTACCAGATGGTGTTTGGCTACTTGCACCCACTAACTGAAAATATCAGAGGAGCAACCACACTATTGCCAGAATCAGTTCCCCTCCCTTAAATAACAGTGGCACTCTTGGGAGCAACTTGGCAGTGCAGAAAAATTTCCTGACAGTGAGATCTATTAGATTGTGGAATAGTCTCCCAAAGGCAGAAGTAGATGCCAAATTGCTTGGCATGTTAGAGAGGCTGGCCGAAAGCTAGAAAATGTACCATTGAGATGTGCTACTCTAGTGAGGTAGTAGAGACTTACTCTGTTATAAGCGTGGAATTAGGGGAATTAGATAAGAATGTCACTGTTTTCTTGAGAGTAACCTTAGAATATTTAACTGTAGCTTTCATGTTATGCTTGTTTGTATGGGGAATCAAGGAAAGATTGGGGAATCAATGCTGGCTGAAGATAATTTTTGTCTAATAAAAAAATCAATCAGTTATTTCATGGATATGGTTTGCTTCATGATCTTGGTAGTTGTATGCTTTTTAAAAAGTTACTTTGTACTAGAGTAACGTACATACTTCCCTTCCAAAAAGTTGTCAAAGCATCTTGCAAAAACAATAAGCGTCACCAATATGTTATACTAGACATGCAGACATCATCAGCTTTTGTGGATAATGAAAAAACTCTTGTAATTTGTTCCTCTTATCTGTGATCAAAAGATAATTAGAAAGAAAGGAAAGATAATTAAAAAGAAATTAACTTAACTTCAAACTCCCATTTCTGTTCGCTGTTTGAGAGTCAAGCCAGAAATAGGATGCACATCGCTGTATGTAGCAGTTTGCTAGCAAGAAATCATCTCCAAATTGTTAGAAGTGTGATTACATTAATTGTGTCCAAAATGAAAGGTTAAAGAAATCAGTAGAAGCACTGTATTATGGAATACAAAAAAGGGAATGATCTGATTAACTAATGAAGGTTCCAGTCTGTACGGATGTTGTTGGAACTTGTTTGCTATTTCAGACTAGCTGAATCATTATGTCCAAGGAAAAAGAAACAGAAAAAAAAAAGTAAAATATTTTTCCGTTATGTTATTATTTATTTATTCATTTAAATGAATAAAAAACCTTGGGGACCTAAAACCTCCCGTGTCATTTGAAAGTAGCATTTTCGATCTGAGCTCCAGCTGCGGACTCTTTTGTCTTTGAACTAAATGCAGCTGGGGCTGAAAGCGCCCCTGGCAGAGAAAAAACAGTTGTTTTCAGAGGCTAGGCTTTGATTCCACATATTTCCTCACTACAACAACAGACTAATTTTTGCCTGTAAGTAGAATTTTAGTCTACTGTTTAAAACCATAGATCTGCTGGTGCAGAGCGGCATCCTTGTAAGGTGCAGAGAAAGGGTATAGCCTTCTCCACAGACTCTCCTACCTTTTGAAAACTTTGAAGTATCCCCACAGGAGCTCTTTTCAGTATGAGAAAATTTTGACTTTTAAAAATTCAGTCAGCTTACAGTCCAGTGTTAGTTTGTAATGATGGACAGAAGTAAGAAGAAGTACAGTGGAGTCCTTTCCAACCATGTTGCTACTCCTCACTCAAGGCTTGCTCCTCAGTCTCATCTAATTCAGAGACAACAGGACAAAATCACAAGACAGCTAAAGTCTGTGTTTGGATATCCCTTTCTTTCAGAAATCTAATTTTGGGAAAAGATTGCTTAAGTCCCAGCAGCACACTGCTCCTTTGTTGTTGTTGGATATTATCCAATCAACACTTACTAGAAAAGCACTGCTCAGGACAGTTCACACATGTTGTGTTTGCTGTGCTTCAGATGGTGCTATGCTCAGATTTAAGCTCTGTGACCATGAGAGAGTGAATGGTGATGATAAAAAACCCTGTTCATCTAGTGTCCGAGTATCATCGATTAGCGGATCTCAAAGGCAGATCACAGAGAGGTATCAGAAACTAATAAAAGATCACTGGGTTTATTTTGGACTGGCAATTTAAAAAAAAATAATTCCTGTCCACAGTAACAGCAAATGTTAACTGGAGTCTGCTACCAGCATCCCACTGTTTTTACCTCACTGAAAATACTAAATGAAGTTTTGGTAAGAGATTGGGAAACTAGAGAAATACAAAAAATAAACATTCAGCCAGACTCGGGTCCTTGTCCCTCATTAACATTATGGGGAAATGCAGAGAACAAAACCCAAGGGCAAACTTTGACCAGCTGAGATTATTTTTTTTCATCTGAGGAGGGTACCAGTTAATAAGGAACTGACACAAAGCTCACAGCATACAAAATTCTTCCTCTTCAATCTTCGTTTGCACCATGAGGTGGGGGAAAAGCAGAGTGATAAAAATACTGTTCTTACTTTACAAGTCCTGGATTTGGAAAGGCCCTGAGGATCCCAGTAAAACAAAGAACAGAATTTAGGGCATCCTTGAGGATATTCTGAACAAAAAAAACAGCCAAAAATGCATTTTCATTCCCATTATTGGCAAGTTGAGAAAACGGCACCCCAAAAAATTTTCTAATTCACCATTTATCTAGATTAGTATGTATTTTTTATAAAATGTGCATGAACATCCAAGTATAAACAACAGACCCCATAGCGTGAACCCAGAGGTGGATACCTCTAAATCATTTCTGTGCAAAAGATGTGCATACATGTAGACAGACACGTATTTGAAGATGTGCCTACCTTTGTTTACTTGTTCTTCAAAGTGGGACTGTCCCCTCAAGTTACACAGGTCAGTAGGAAAAAAGCTGCTTGGCTGTGACTCTGCTGACTTCTGTAAAGACTGCACTTGGTGTTTGACTTTGACCAAGTCACATCAGGGAAGAAGGTGTCTTTTGCTATTCCACTTTGCAGACTTCTAAAAGATGTTATATTTCAAAAGACTATACTGAGTCCATGTGCCCTAGTTTGCTTCCTGAAGAACAGTAGTTAAACAGAACTTTTCTGAGTTTTTGTGGTTTGGTTTTGGTTGTTTGTTGTTTGTTTGTTGTTTTTTTTTCTCTACTTGTCTTTCTACTTGAGATAATTAATTAGCTTTTTTACATGTAATATTGATCAGCATCTTAGAAATCAAGCAGCAGTGGAATATTTCCCATGACTGAAATAATCCTACAATGTTTCTAAAAAACCCCTTCAATTTACTTTTTAACTTAACCTGGTGATCTGTAAACTGCTATATGTCCAATAATTATTTCAATTCAGCAGCAATATTTTTCTTCCCACCCTTCAGCCCCCACCCCTACCCTCACCACCCACCCCATATCAAGCACAGGCAACGTGCACAAACTAGTGGAGAAGATCTTGGGAGCTCATGAAGCGGAGCTGACCCATCTCAATGAACAGCTTTGCTCTTCTGTGCTTGTGTGTACAGCACATCCTTTCGGAACACAGTCCCAAATCGTAATGATGTCCCAAATCACAGGATTAATGTGTCTATGAACAGACCTCTTATGCCTCTGGAATGAAGTACTCCTTGCTAATTTCTCTTCAAGACACCAGCTTAATTGCATTTTAAACAAATGGGCTGCTTTGCTGGCCAACTTTTAAATGAGATAACAGCAATGTTCACTCTCCAGCAGTGATGAGTGCCTTGCAGTAGATTCAAAACTCTGTTCAATAACAGGTTTAATCTCACACCAGCAGATTTACTGCAGAATAAACTGCCACTGAGCTCATAATTAGTAAAACAAAAAAACCCAACCTACTAAATATTATTTTCCAAAGCAGCAGGCTATGTTTTAGTGGAAATTTTTAGTCCTTTTCTTTGTGTGTTTTATTGATTTTATGTATGATATTGGGAATTCATGCTATGATTTAAGATAATGGTCTTTATCGATCACTTAAGCAGTTGTTTAGCTACATAGTAACAAAATGATGCTCCCATTCACGGAATATGTGATACTGACAGCGGGGAGACCACAGTGCTTCCCTTCTTAATGTTTATTTCTTTTTTCCAAAAGCATATTCGCTGCTGGAAAACAGCAACTGCAAACATTTGTGCTTTAGAAACAATCTTCCCATAATTTTCTTTGTTGCAGCTATTAGTAGCCAATTGTGATTCAGTGATACCCAGTTCAACAAGCAGATGTTCCAAAGTATATTCTCTGTAGCATGAAAACAAATATTAATGAGGTAATTGGAACTATTGAGGAAAAGAAAATGGTGAGTATGTAGTTTCTAACATTTGAAGTCATGCCCTTCAGTGTTTTCTTGTATTTAGTGACAAAATGAAATTTCAGTATCTAACTGTGTTTTAACACCAGAGGGCAAATTTTCATCCTAGGTTCAGGCTTGTGTGTGCACATTAAATTTATACTCAGGGAGGAGAAAGTTGGAGAATGCAATTAAAAAGTTTGGTCTCTGATAATTTTTTAAAAAAGCCTCCCAAGTTCTGTAAAGCAGTTGGGAGGAGAGGCAATGAAGTCTAGCCCACAGTATGCTTTCTTCTTTTCAACTGGTTGTGTATATGGTGATTGATTTTGTCTATGAAAGAGGGTTTTTTTAAATGAATCTATGTATAATCAGTCCACCATCTAAACTACAAGCTAACGATTCCTATTTCACATACGTGTTGCTTGTGTTCTATTGCATTAGATACAAGGAATTATCCATTTAATTCATTTCAAATACTCTTTAAAAAGTTACAGAAGGCACAGTGCATCCTGTAAAACCTCCTTTTCAATAGAACAATTTCCCTGGTGAAGATATTATTAAAAGGGTATATTTAGTACATTGCTTTAACACCGGAAATAATCTATTTCAATCAGATTGTGCTATTGCAATCATTGTGATGCAATGTACCTCATACACAGCAATTGTGTTAAGGAATGGAACCTACTTGGCTCTTCTAAAATAAGTATATAATGAATTCCTTGGTTGTTTACACATTTTGAGGCAGGTGTGCTTCAGAGGAGTCAGTGCTGTCCTGGTGCTCTGATTGTTCATACCAGGGGAGCCCTTTGGAAGGAAACCATCCTTCCAAAGAGAGTAGGGGTATACAAGGGTGTGGGCTCAAGGAGGTGTCATTACACATCCAGCTCGCTGTGCATCTGATGGACCATCTGATGACCGTTCAAGTAACTTTGTAGAATTGGTTTGTCTGAGTTTGGACACAGACAGTGAAATTCATCTCACCCCATGGCCTCCCAATGTATCATTTCTTTGCTTACTTTTCAGATTTTATAGAAGTATATTATGTGTTTATTAAGTTAGGGTAGGTATTGTGCAAGGCTACAAAAAATCCTGCCACCTCGTTTTATCTCAAATTCTTTTCCTTTTTCTATATGTGCAAGTTTTTATAACCAAATACAAAAGCACCAGGGGTACTATAAACAAATATGAAGGATGCTAGCAAAATCCTTCACAAAGATCTGATCTTTGTCTCCTTGTTTGTAACTCTGTAAAAACAATGATCAATGGCAGCAAAAGGTTGTCACAGCAGCAGTGTTCCTTGATATAAAAAATACGGCTTTTTCAAAAGGAATCTGCACTTAGATATGTGAGGTAGCGTGAATACCCCTCTGTTTGAACAGTATCTCTGCAGCTGTAGATCTGCTAATGTACTGTAAGTGCATTCATTAGTTCTTGTGCTTCTAGCTTCCAAATTGTTTGAACAGTAGCAATGACTTCCTTATTCTGACAAAACAGTTATATTTTTGGTCTTGTTTTTTGTTTTTCTCTCTTGGCCAGATATGAGAACATTTGTCTAAAAAGCATTTGTACTGCAGAAACAAAATTGGAGGTGAAGCTAATTTTAGGGAAGGGGGTTGCTATAAACTGTGGAGAATGCTTCGTGTCCTGCTTCCATTCTAAATAGAATTCTAAATTTTCATAGTGAATCAATTATTATCAAGAATGGCTTTTTTAAATATTAAAATCAAAGTATGGCATCATAATTGAAGAATGCCCGTTAGAATACTCGAATTTAGAACACAACAGCTCAGTAGTTCGTCAAAATATCAGAAGTCTATCAAAAATGCATAATGTAAAACCTAACTTTTGACTTCATGAACAGCTTGGGTTTCAGTCTTTTATATATACACCTCATAAAAAACATTAAAGATTTCAGTATACTGAATCTTTATTTCAGATATTTCTATACTGTTCTTTATTTGATTCTGGTCTTCTGTGCTCTTCTTATGACAGCTGCTACAGTGGCAGACTGATTTATTCCAGTCTTATTTGTAATTTGGACAAGAGGCAGGGACTCAGAAATTCTGGTTTTATTTCTTGGCTGCAGCATGGGCCTCCTTGATGCCTGTAATACTTTTATGCATCTGTAAAATAGAAGTTTCTCTACCTGTCAGTTATAAGGATAGATATTACTGATGGAGAGTCACAAAAATTCTGCAAAAGTCACGATCATATTATCTAGATAGCCTTACTGATAATGATGAATATGTTCATTTTTATAATATTTGTAAGTGCTGATCTTTTATATCAGATTTAGGGTATTGTACCTGAACAGTATTTGGACACACTCATTCTCTAACTGGGAAAATGACCTGGTTTAGAATTCATAGTTCATTGCCCTTGTCAATGGAAAGTATTTTTCTGACCAACTTGATACTTTCAAGATACAGTCCCAAATATAAAAATGCTTTTTAATGTCTGTTTGTGCAATGTCAGCATTATTGCCATGCCTGGATGTTCTGAGCCTGCTAGAAAGTGCTTTTTAATCTAGAAAGAAATACATGCAGGCTCAAGAGTAAATGAAATAAATTGATCACTGCTATTTAATATATTTATAGGACATTCCAGAATTTTTAATGTTATAAGCAATATTATGGATGCTGGTAAGAAAAGGCCTTTGAAAGATACAATATGTAAGACAAGAGAGGTAGAAAAGTAGTATTAAGAAACTTGGAGAAAGATAAGGAGAGTTGACCATGAAACAAGAGGAGATTGGGAAGTATGCGTGGGAAGGGCAGGGAAGGTGAATGACCTCTGCCAATGGTTTTAAGAAGAAGGTCTGAACAGAATCTAGAGGCATAGAAAATATTGATAAAAGCTAAATTGAACTGCTGCATAAAATGCCACATTCCATCATAATATGCTGCACAATGTAAATATGGACAGTAAAAAGTGTGACCATACAATTTTGAGTACGTGATACAAGAACTACAATCTTTTGTAAGAGATTGCTTCATAGGGTACATGTCAGCGTTAAAAGGCCTACATAAGTCTTCCACTAACATCTTCTGTTCTGACTTTTCTTCCGGTATCTCACTGTAGCATGTTTGGAGTTCTGAAAAATAAAATTGATGAAGTACTCATTTGCATCAGAATGGTGATTTAATCTCCCTGCTAGTTATTAACTTGGCCTTGGGTCCTTTTTGGCCTTGCAGATCAGAAACCTTTAAATTCCCGCTGTACCATGGTGATAGGGTATCACAAACATTTTTTTCCTTTCACTCCCAGCAAACCTCAAAGAAAACCCATATCATCACTCCTGTTTTCTCTGTACAAGTTACTGAGGATGCCATTTCGTTAGACATGCTGCTGTAAGCGTGTGCAAAAGCCCATTTAGTAGAATCTGACTGTTGAGCAAATTAATTGGTGGAGGAAATTAATATTTATTCTGTTTTTCCAGCACAGCAAAAATGTTAAATATATTGTGTAAAATCCATTAAGTATAAACAAATACTTTAAGCTACAATAAACTTACCAATTTTTAATAGTCTTTGACATGTATTACCAAAATAAAGTCCTTTTTAATGTGTGTATTCAAAAATAAGTATTTTTAATTCATCCTTAGTGGAAAAAATCAAATATAATAGTAAGGAAATATTTCCTGCTGTGGTAGAAAAAAGGTTTTGCCCAGTAAAAGTTAATTTTGTTGCTAATTTTACAAGATCTCTCTTATTCTGTCACACAAAAAAAAAGGCAGAGAAAAAGAAACTGTAAAGCTTCATGCTGTCATCTGAAATCTTTTGATAGTTCTTTGATGAAGATATTTGCTAAGGATTACAATGAACATTCTTCCTATTCTGTTACATGATTCTGTGGATTGAAGCCTTCTCAGGGCTGCATTTTGCTTTGACCAAGAAATATATCTTACATATGAAATTTTCAGTAGCTGAATTGGAAATAAGGTAAAAAAGCATCACAGATGGAATGTTAGGAGATAGGGCTCAGCAGCAGGAGATATATTAATGGCTGGTGGATAATTAGCAACAACTTCATGTCTCAGTGTCACTTTTGCCATGGGATTGATGCAATGAGCCTTGTTAATACTTGTTCACAGTTGGATTTTAGTAGGTATTTTGCTACAACTGCAGCTGCAACTGCTACAGAGCGTGTGTGTGTGCAATACCATGTATGCACTGTGCGTTTGGATTTGGCTGCAATGTTTTGGCTCTGCGTGAGTTTTATGTTTCTCTCATTGTTTGTTATTTGCCATCCCGGAGTTGGTATGTTTCCACCTTTCCTGCTCACTCTCAGATTTGCTTGGAACAGCCTTGCCTGCTGGTATGAGAAGTTTCTAATTGTAGGGGAAAAGAGCCAGTTTTCCTGTAAGGAAAGCAGTGATTGGAGTGTCAGTGAATATGAGTAAGCCTACTGATTCCTTGCTATTACATTCCTCTTTCTCCAGCAGTTCTACTATTAGAAGACCATTCAGAAGATGAAGTGCGACTGATAAGACAAAAAAGAGATTTTGGTAAATATAAGAAAAAAAATTATAGATACACTAAGAATATTAAAATATTGCAAAAGATGGGTGAATCACTTAAGGTATATGTAATAGCATACAAAATCTTCACACCGTAAGGTGCAAATATTGTCTGCTATGTTTGCAGAATTGAGCTGAATCATGGGTGCATTGAAGAAGCCTATACTTCAATTTCTTATGTAGCAGTATCTGAACAAAAGAGTAGTGTGTTTTGCTGTTCAGACACATTCTTTTCTTAGAAAAGAAAGAATAGGTTAAAAATAAAAGCCAAATAAGTTTTGTAGAGAAGCTAAACCTTTTTTCTCAAAGGTAAAGCAGAAAGGAGCAGCAAACCCCAATAAAACTGTAAAAAAAAAGAAAGAAAATAAAATAAAATCATATCAACTAATGTAATAGATGTCATATTTAGAATGCTTAAGAAAGATACTGTGATAGAAGTTTCTCTGAGTGGAACTGTGAACAGTACAGTTTTAGTCTGCAGAGTATCAAACATCTTCAATTTCTCGATCCTGACTTATTTCTGTAATTTTAAAGCCAATAATTATTTTTATCATTTTTTTTTAATTTGACATAACCTGGAGACTGACCAATTAAAATTAAAAATGGGTAAAATGGCAAGAAAATGCAGTATTATGAATATCCATGAGGCTCACTGCTGATAGGAGCATCAGCTGTTTATATTGAATGTTGGTTATCATCACTTAATCAGATTAGATTCAATCTGTCTGATTTTAAAAGGTTATGTTCTTTTAAGTTCCACAGAGAGTTAGTATAAATGAAGACCAATCATGCAGCAGGTTCCATTGTTCAGTAGTATTAGTGTTTTAGTGTTGACACTTAAAATCCCTTCTCACAAGAATTTCTAACTGAAAAAAAATAATCCTATGGGATTAAATTGTCAGGGAATGTCAAAATTCTAGAATCCTTTGCCTTGCCTTAATTTCATCCATTTAAAATATATTAAGCCATTATTTAAATCTACCTAGAAGTTTTGGGAGAGTTGCCTTGGATTTCCTATTTTTTCATACACTATTGGATACTAGGCTTGTTTTCTGTAATGAAAATTTCCTAAAAAAAGATGCACTGAGTGTAAATTTTAAGAATTTAATGATCTTTTTGGACAGTACGGTAAAAACATTTCACATATGTATGAACACCTCTCTCGCCAAAATTTCATAAGGACTTCTAGTACGTAAAGTTATTGAGCATACAAGGCTCTGCGGATGAAGAGCTCCCCAGGTATACACTGATGGGGGCACTGGAGCTGTTTGCGTCAATGGCTTGCAAATAATAGCTCTCTGGGAGAATTTAAAATTGCAGTTCTTACTCCAGACTGTGGTGCTCTTTAGGATGAGCTGAGTTGCTATGGGGCTTGGCACTCCTCAGTGCACCTTAGGCAGCAGTTCTTATACTTCCATTGAGATTGTAACAGCTGGCCATTACAATCAATCAAGTGACATTTCAGGGGTATTTTTTCTTTAATATTAAGGAGAAAAAAGGATAAATAAAAGATATTAAATTTTAACTTGTCCCAGAAAGAGAAAGGAATTTATAGATTTACCTTTGACTATAAAAAGCAGGCACTTGCCAGTAAGTCACAAACTGATCAGGCATTTATTTATATTTGGGACACTGCTGTATTTTCTGTTAATATGTAAACATCCTCAACTGTCTTTATAGTATTCTGTGTAGGTGTTGGTTATGTGTTGCACTACTCTTCTGCACATACGAGCGCAGAGCACTCAACTATAGGATGTGTGTAAACTTTTGGGACTGATCAGAACTTCACTAGCCAAACCATTAAATGTCACGTAGATTTGCTTTCTTTAAAACAAGCCTTCAAAGCAAAACTAAGGTATTAGAGAAGCTAGTGAAGAGATGGGCATTCTAAAGAGTAGATGGGTCAAAAAAACCAGAGCCTTAGAAAAGTCTGGGAAAGTAATATGATCGAAGTTAAAGTTCTTGAACTCCTGAAATGGAGGAGGAAGTGAGAGAGATTTGATTCACTCCTGTGTATGTATGATTCAACCAGCAACACAAATCGTGCATAAGTTATTTCTACTTCTCCCAGAATACAGTTTAATGGATTAAATTATTATTTTTGCATACCATCTGTGTCTTAGTGCTTTAATGTTCTACATTGACTGGAGTAGCTAATCCTATATGAACACAATCATATGCTCATTATATGACCATGTGATTACTCTATATGTAATTGAAATATTAATGAAGCATTCTTACCGAGTATTGCCAATTTGCTTATCAGCAACAAAGAAACAAAATCATGAATGCAGAGGTTATAATCAGAGCACTTAATGCAAAGCACATCCTTCCTGGGGACTACCTAGGTAACTATGTATTTAGCTATTTTGCTACTTAATGTCTTCAGGGACATTTAACAACTAAAGCATCTGTACCTAATAGATTGGAACAGGGAAAATTATAGAGAAGCTATAGTATGATGCAGCAACAGTGGCAGCAGCATACCTACATAGATAGATGGCAATTTCAGTCAGTTGGGTGCATATTCTACAAGATACCAAATTTCTTCTCTATGTTTGTTCCTGAAGTAATGCAACTGACAATAGTTAAAGGAGTAGTAGATTCAGAAACTTCCCACTATTAGCAACTGCCACTCTTCAGGATTAGTTCTCATGTCAGTATGTAAATGTGTTTTTCTCCCATAAACATAAAAATCAGGGGATAAGAAAGCCTCCTCTTAGGTGAAAAATTAGTGAAGATGGTCAGTTGAAGCAGAGTACATCAAACCACTTTAGGAGGGCTGCAGGGAGGGTTGTCTTTCCTCCATCAGACAACTGTGGTTAGTGCCCTGGTAAGAGTGATATTTTTTTCTTCCTCTCTTAATGAAACAAATTCTATTCACCTGTTCCTTATTCTCTTTACAGGTTATCCTAGATGATCTTCAGGGTGAGCAATCTTATCATAAATCAGGTGAGATTGTTATGCTGACTTTGGTTGAAAGCAGTGAGAAAAATGTTTTTGGACATTTATGACGTGATTGAAGTAAAGAAATGTGGACAGAGGAGGGTTGCATCTGGGAAGAAATAAAGTCTGGGAGTTAACTTTTTTTAGAGTTTTAAAATTGAATGAAGCTGAGAAAGTTATCATCAGGTGTCCTTTTAGTACAAATTCTGTTGTATGTGAAGGTCTATCCAGAGCTTCACATCTCTATATCCCACCATAAGTGTTGAAGGTCTTACCAATAGTTCCAAATAAATCTCATCATCATAATAAAGTTAAGTAAAAATTTTATTTTTATTGGCATATAATGAATTGAAATATCATCCCGTGGCTTGAGGGTGAGCACTTCTTAGAAACTTAATTATGTACTAGTTTGCCTAGTAAATGCATGGGTGTTATATACTGTCAGCTTCATTTTTTACACTGCATTGTAATAATTAACGTGTAGTTGCAGGCTCATGGACATGTTTTGCATAGCATCATCTTTTTCATCATCTTTTGCTCCCCTGATTATAGGTAAACTTCTAAGCAATGAGAAAAGCTGGAAAATGTATTCTCCACCTTCTGCTTTAGCAAAAGAGTAAGTGTACAGACCATTTCTTAAGTAACATAAATTTTTAAACCATTAATTGAAAAAGCCCAATAATGTGTACAAATTCTGTTTCGGCTACCATCTCAACCAAAAAACATCTTAACAAAGATGTCACCTTGGGACTTTTTTTCCATCTTTTCATAATAACATGTTTGTTTGTGACTACCATCACCTCTAAATCAATGGAATTGATCCAGCTCTACATGACTAAACCAAAATGTTTTATCTGACATTTTCCCCCTGCCTGAGACCTGCCTCTTAGCCTCCATTTTCTGCCACCTTGCCTTTCATGGAGGCCCAGACCCATCATGACCACCTCCAACCTCTTTCTAGGTAAGTTTCATCTTATTCTTGTGGTTCCCTTTTGAGTAACATCTCTCAGATAACTGTTTGGATGGATAGGAAAACAGTTAAAAATCTTGTTCAATTGCTGTAATAGTCTTTTTTTCTGGCCTTGACAAGTTCATCATGTCCAAGTGAATGCTGCAACAAAGCCTGTATCTCTATTGTATCCCACATGAGTACATTATAGTCTGTCCTCCCCTTCTGTTGAAATGTCAGCTCCTGCCTTCCATTATACCCTCATTGCCCGCTTGTTAGATTTTCAAACAAGCACTTTTGTGCTTTCTTCTGTGTTGACCCTGTACTTGAAACTTGCCATAAATGTTTAAAAGATGACCTCATTAAATTCAAGTCCTTAAAACTCTCCCTTGTTATAATGCCTATGAAAGAAACGGGAAGAAATGTCAGGCTGGGGATGTTCTATGAATGCTGCGTTTCTTACTTTCCTGATTTCCTTGTGCACCTGTCTTTGCTTATGTCTCTCTGTTCGCTCCTGCTTGATGCTTTGTTTTGCAGTTGCTGGGAAGTAACTGTTTTTGTTCTTTTGCTACTTAGCACAGCAGAGTCCCACTCTGCAATTTGTGGTCTCGCAATGTGGTTATATTAGGAACTGTGTTAATAAGAATACAGTTAGAAACTAAGTCATGAATATTCAGTTAGACTATTTAAAATTTTTAGATGGTTTATCTCACCAGTCTTGCACAAAATTGACATATGTGATAGCATTTGGCTTTTTGAACTAATCTTCATTGTCTTTTTAAGTTGTTCTGCTTATGTTGAAGATGCAAACTTAAGCTTAAGAGATCAGAAAGAGTAAGTACTTAGTTTATGAGATTCACCTGGCATAAAGATGTACCTAATTGCAAGGCCTGACCAGAAACACAAAGGCATTCGGGTGTTAGCTGAAGTAAGCATTTTCCTTTGAGACCTGCGTTTCTTTGTCTGGGTGTGTAGTTTGCAGGTATCCTCTTTAGCTGTCTCTTCCATGTCACTACACCTTGCATTGTACCTTTCAAGCATGGATTCCTGAAACTTTTGCTAGTAAAAATTGTATTGCACTTACGTAATAAGGCTTCATTTCTCCAGCCTGATCTACTGATTACTAGCCTTTTCATTTTGTCAGTAATATGCAAACTTTCTCTTAACTGTGTTGTAATTTGCAAGGACACAAAGCATGCTTGAAATTACTTACCTGACTGCACTTTGTGTGAAGAACTCCATCCTCTCAGCTGTTTTAGATTAACAGTGAATTACAGTTCACTTCAATGCAATTAGACCTAATGAGGTGCACATGGAGACTGTTGGGCCACTGTGTAACCATATTATATGGACTTGCTAGTTGCCATTTTAATCAACTGGTTTGACCTATGAATGCAAACTACCACAAAGCACAAAGAAGTTCGTGGCCCAAATATCTATTTAGCTGAATGCAGGGAGAGATGGTAAAAATTACCCCTGATAGGAAAAGCTGTTTCTCTGGGGAATCTTGAGAAAAGAAATCCTATTTGCGAAAGCATGGTTAAAATTATTTGTCTTATCATAAGTATGGTTAAAGTATTACAATAAATATTTTACTTTCTCTTCTGGTATGACTTGATTTGAAATTTATGTCTTGTATCATTGGCTATTAGAAACCAAAAGCTATATTTCATGAGAAAATATATTAATTTTACCAGATTAAATTGTAATCGACAGAAATGAACTTTCATTATGAAGTGGCTATTTAGGGGGGTGTGGGGAGGAAGTTATATATGGGGTTAAAGCTATGGGGGGGGTAGCGTTTTGTTTTCCAGAGAAACCTTCTGAGCATAGCAAAATGAAAAGTAATAGGACTGTTCCTATAGTTTTTACAGAGATCTGTTGCTCCTTATGTAGTTTGTTCCCTGTTCTTTAGTTTGAAGGACAGGTAACTACTGGTAAGAGTCCATCAGAGGACTACAAGGATGATCAAGGGAATGAAGCTCTCTTATGAGGAAATGCTGAGAGACCTGGGCCTATTTTGCCTGGAGAAGAGAAGACTGAGAAGGGATCTCATCAATGCTTATAAATATCTAAAGGGCGGGTGTCAAGAGGATGGGGCCAGGCTCTTCTCAGTGGTGCCCAGTGACAGGACAAGGGGCAGTGGACACAAGCTGGAACTCAAGGAACATGCGGAAAAACTTTACCTTGAGGGTGACAGAGCACTGGAACAGGCTCCCAGAGAGGTGTGGAGTCTCCTCTGGAGTTATTCCTGCCTGTGTGCATTCCTGTACGGCCTGTTCTAGATTCTGTGGTGAACCTGCTTTTGCATGGGTGTTGGACTAGATGAGCTCCAGTGGTCCCTTCCAACTCCTACAATTCTGTGATTTCCTGTTTGACTTCCTATGGTAGGTCCCTCCAAATAAATATTCACTTAATATAAAAAGGAAGAGAAAGGCAGATTTCCAAAGGGCTATGAAGAGTAGAGAGAAAGTATAATGCAGGTTTAGCCTGCCTCATGCTGTTCTCTTTCTTGTATTGCTGTTTGACTTTCTTCTTTGCTGCATCTGTACGTTAGAAGGCTCTATGGTCTTTAGGGCAGGGAATCTCTTTTTCATTTCTAGGAGTTTATAGTGAAAGCCTGATTGCTTTGTAGGACTTCTAGTCCACTTCCCATTTTGAGTCTCATTGAGAAACAGTTTTTATAGCAGACAGGTAGCCCATGAGACCAAAATTGCTTGATTTTACCTGCTTGTTTGAAACAAGTAATGATGAATGAGATGTGGAAAAGGTAAGAAGGGGTTGCCAAGCATGCATTTGACTAAAATGTCAGGGCAACCTGACCTGCACAAGGGCACATACATATAGAGGCAAAAAAAAAACATGCTAAGGAGTAGTAGATGCATTTTTCAGGAGATGGGAAAGAGACATGTCTGTGAAGCTCTCTTGTATATCAAAAGTACTCACGGGGAGGCTGTAAAGGGAGAGTCTCTCTAATTGCCTTTATGCATAAGTCTGGTTTCTGTTCTACCTTCCAGAATAAATTATGTGTTTGTCTTAAAGAATGTTAAAAAGGAAAAAAAAATGCTGGGAGGGGGAAGTAACTTGATCCTTCTTAGAAATTCAAAGTGATTTCTAAGTTAATTAAAATATATTAGGTACATATATATGTACACATACAGGTTGCAATGGCAGCTTGTCTGTCTTTGTCACATAGGATGGATCAGCCCAAAATGCTCAGGAAATGTCCCTACCTAGTATTTCAATTGTCAAAACCTTTGTAATTATGTCCTTCTGCCTTGGAGAGTAAACATTTGCAAGTAATGGATTAAATAGTTCTCATTAGTCATTTCTAAGAGACTGAAATGGCTGATTTTTATAAATCTCCTTGGTGTGTTTGACATGACAATTACTATTTTACAACTTTCAGAATAGCTTCTGCACCACACCTTGTGAGAGGACATGAGTCAGATGTGCAACTTAACAGGAATCTAGATATAAATTCCTGGTTATGAGTCACACTGAGGAACAATGTCTTGATCCTTGCTTGAAATCACAAGCATGTAAACTTCCTTCTTCCTATTGTGCTTAGCTGCTAAATGAGAAAAGTTCCTTTTGTACTTTAATTAAAAGAAACATCATAAGAAATTGTGCTTTATTCTAACTGCATGTAAGTTGACAAGGAAAGATAAGTTTTGTGGTAATTAAATGAAATAACAAGCATTTTATAGAAGGCGCCAAATTAGACAAAAGTGTCTTTATCTCCACGTATATGTATAATTTTGTTAAACCCTGTTTCGGTTACTAATACATACTTATTTAAATGCATTCAAACCTGTCTTCTCTTTTTAATATATGTTACTGATTTTGCCTTTTCAAAATAAATACCTGGATACATGGAATACATGGAAATCTTTTCAGTTGATAATAGATGTAATTATCCATGGACTACATAACTGACTGTTGGCTTGCATGTAGACCTTTTATACTGGGTGCCTTCATGTCATACAATCTGCCCGCTAGTGTATATGGTTACTATAACGTGAACAAATCTTTCAGTTTAAAGATTATTCTGTACCTAAAGAAGTCTGTTGGATGCTGAAATGAAAATGAGAGCAGAGCATCCTGAATTATATTAACAAAGTGATAAATACTGGTAGTATACAGAATAAGCATCTTCAGAATCTATGCTAGCCACTACGCAATGAATCGAAATGCTGTTCTTATAGATATAACCTAGATTACAAATGTTTTCAATTACTTGTTCCATGGATTCTTTATCTGTACTGTGAAGTAACTGGTAAGGATGGCTGCACCAAAATTGATTGTAGCCTTTTCTATACAGTTGAAGTATGTTACTGTTTTGGTGTAACTGGTACTTGACCTTCTTCCATTATTTTCTTACTGAGAATTAAAATGCGAGTGAATATAGAGTTGGATATTCTTAATATGTGGACTGGATTAAGATGTAAGCTTGTGAAGGATTTATGTGTAAACAGGCAACTTGAAATGCACGTTGACTTGACTTGCGTTTGAACTCCCTTCCTTTTTCTTTCCAAAGGTTGGTTGATGTCAAAGGCCATCTGTTTCCTGTCGTGCAGAAACATATAGACATTGAGAAAACAGCATTGTAATCTCTTCAATAAACTACAATTTAAATGTTTGTTTCAAGAATTTGGTTTCAAGATTGCAATTTTGAATGCAGTGATTTTCTGCTTGTTTGTATATTTAAGGTCTGAGTGTAATGATATATCTCAAAGTAATGAAGCATGGCGTAGCCTGTACTGGCACCATTTCAGACTCGTTGAGGATACCCAAATCTCAGATACCATTTGAGTGAAGTAGCTGGTTTACCAGCGTGAACCATATTTCACTCAGTAGGAGGACTTTCTTAGTAGAAGGTAAGGAGTGTTCAACTGAAGCTCTACCTACCATTTTATTTCAGAGGCGTATAATACAACCTTGGTGTCATAGCCAGCTGTCTTAGTCTAGAAGGTTATACCATCATGAGAATCCAGTTCATTATCTCAATTTCTCACATCAGCTGAATGAGCATTGCCTTAGTCCTTCAATCTGAGAGGAGCTGTTCTTGTATTTGAATATGCTTTGTTAAATATTTTGCTCTCGGGAAACAAACCTTAGAGGAAATACTATATACCATATCAAGTACCAACTACAGCTATGAAATGACTTTATGAATGTGATGCCAAACTGGATCAGTTTACTCTTTGCTTGATTTAGCTGTGGAGAGTGGACTGGGACACTAGAAAATAATAATAATTAAAAAAAAAAGATTGATTTGAAACTAAATCTGTGGAGGAGAAACTTAATGGTGAAAGTGGATCCATCAATTTACATGGGTTATATTAAAACTAAGTTAAGGGTCAAATCTAGGTTATGAAGGCCATGAAGAAATCCTGGAAAACCTTCATTAAGGTAGACAAGAACAGAGCTTCATTTTTTTTTACCGCCAGAAAACCTGTTGAGCTGTTAGGTGTATCTAATGTGTGTCTCATTCTGACAAGCTATTCTTTTGCTAACTTTTACAACAGAGGATACAAAGGGCACTTTTTAAGTATTGACAGTGTTACTTTAAAATACAGAGGATCGTTGTGGGTTGGTTTGGTGGGGTTTTTTTTGTTTGGTTTGGAAAAGTTACCAGTACCTGTCTGAATTTCATTTATATGTATAGGCATACATTGAGGATATGAAAAATGATAACCAGACATAATTTTTAAAGGGAAAAGTTTTAACAAAGTTTTATAATCTGTCTCAAAAGATTAAATCTCAAAGATGAAATAGTTTCTATTATTACAAAAATCTGTTACTCCATAAATTTATTACTAATATTTTGGTTCTATTTGCAATATACAACAGCCTCATACTCTTACATCACAAAATCTAACCCTGAATTAATATCTAGATTTGAATTGAATTGAATATACATTTAGGTGCCAGTAGTCTGTATTGAAGAAGATTTAAATGTCCACAAAGGAAGTATCAGTTCTCAGGAAATTTCTATCGTTAAAGAAACAGTACATTTGGGCTTGTCATATCTCGCTGATTTCATTGTTTGGATTGCCATTAAGTAAGTGTACTTTAGTATTACTGAAATGCAAAGTAGTGGTACACATTTGCTGATGAGTATATATCCTTTATTGGCAGATATGATTTACTTTTTCATATTCTTTATCTAATTCTTAAGTCTAAGCTAAAATTTTCAAAATAAAATAATGTCCTCTTAGACACCCAGTTAAAGTAATTTTACTTCATTTGTATAAAATGCAACCTGTCGCTATACTTCATCATAAATATTAAAACTTCTTACTTGTATGTGACATAAAACTGTGTAATTAAATAATATGGATAATGGATGGAAAAATTGCCTAAATTGCTATTGTTCTGGTGCTATTATTTGTTATACTGCTTGTTTGGTTGGTTTTTCTATGTGGAAATAATAATAACAGAATAATACTTCAGGAGCATTTGCAGAACAACAGCATTTTGGCTTCAAACCCAATTAGAACAAAAAGCACAATAACACATTATAATATAAATCTGACATGTAGTTTTCCTTCAGGAGATATTCAGTTTTTAGTTTTGAACAAGTCCCTTAGAAGCTTTAGGGTTCTTAGGATGCCTGGAGTCAATTTTGAACAATTTTGCAACTTACTACAGGGAATCTTAATTCAAATTCAACAAAACACTGAAAGAGGTAGTGCTTTGGGGTACTTAACTTCCTCAGAGGACCATCAGTGTGAAACCTCAGATGAGGAGAAGCAACATGTAAATAAAATATGTCAACCTAAAAACATGGTAAATAGCAAGAATAGCTCTCTTCTTAGGGAAGAAAAATTGTATTTCACGTTATCAGGAAATATAACTTTGCACTGTGATAGAAGGCAAAATTACTAAAATGGATTGTTTCACTGTTAGAGTGCAATACAATTCTTCTGTATTAGAAGAGGTTGAATTATTAGTTGCAAATACAAAATCAAATTACATGATTCTTTTTTGAGAGAGATTTGCTAAACTAAACTTGGCCTTCAAATCTTCATTCCCCAAGGAAATAATTCCGTTAGTAGTTCCAAAGAAAGTACTTAATGATATGGGTGAATAATTTTCATCTCGTGGGTTTTTTGGCATTGGATGCTAATGATGACATGTGACTTGTTGCTTAAGTTACATTGTTCTGTTTCTGATTTGTGACAAGCTGTATGACAGCTTTTAAGCTAGAAAACCACAAATGATGTATTGAGTGCTCTCATGATTAATTTAGGCAGAAAAAAAACCCCAAAATTAAAAAAATTCCTGTCACTTGCAAACTCTGTTGGTAGTACTGAGCGTTTGGCTGCACGCTCATGATTAACAAATTATTTCACACTGAAATTAACAGTAGAACCATCTCAGTGTTTGTATCTAGAAAACTGAGCACCATGTTTTTATTAATATTCAAAAGTCCTGCTCCTATGTGAATGCTGCTCTTTCAATATCATTCTCCAAAAGATATGTAAATATCACACTCTCTTCTTCAGGTTTCTGAACTTATCACATTAATTATGGTGATCTAATTGCGTAATAGACTAACATTTGATATAGGAGAGGTTTTAAAATAACGTATTTCATCACTAGGTACAAGACGACAACTATTCTGCCCCCAAATTCCTAAAATACTTTTTTTAAGGTTGCCTATGTCGTGGTGCAATTGTGGTACTAGGATATTTATGCCATACATACAAGTATTTAGAATAGTTTAGTGGGGTTTCTTTAACTGTGTGCTCCAGTTGCTATTATGCATGTTATAATATCTTTGTATATTAATCCTGCTTAAAAAGCTTGTAGACACTGAGATTTGTAAAATTCCATTTCTTATTGTTGACCGTCTTGGTATGCCTAGACATTAACAAAAGCATTACAATATAAATTAAAGATGTGATTTTAATTCTCTTCAGAATATTTTCACTGCAAGAATCTGAAGGAGCCTGTAGTCACATACCTCCTGGATTTAATTCATGCCTTACAGATCTAATACAAGTTTTCTTTCTGGTTTATTTAATTTGCTAAACTGGAAATTGCAACGAAGATAGATATGATAGATAAATATATTTAGACTAGATATAAGCAAGATTTTTTTTACAATGAGAGTGGTGAACCACTAGAACAGTTTGCCCAGATAAGTTGTAGATGCCCCATCCCTGAAAACATTCGAAACCAGATTGGATGGGGCTCTGAGCAACCTGATCTAGTTGAAGATGTCCCTGCTCATTGCAGGGGGGTTGAGCTAGATGACCTTTAGGGGTCCTTTCCAACCCACACTATTCTATGATTCTATACACAGGATTTTGACTTCCTTTGTTCTGGAAGAATAGGAATAAAAATGGCCTTTGGGGAAAGCAGGGAGTGGAAGAAAGCCTCTGTATTACTTACATACACTATTTCACTAGCTTTGTATTTCACTGTACAGCAGGCCTGCATCGTTACTAACAATACAAGAATAAGGAGAATGACTTAAAAAATACGAACCTTGCAGATAGGCTCTATCAGATAGTTTTGTGTTGTGTATTGTTAAGAAAACTCTACTGTAATTTTAATTTGCAAACAATGCACTGGANTGTTTTGTTTTGCAACTATTACATGTCAAGGACCTTTCAAAATGATTTTTCACTATTTAAAAAAAAAAGAAATCTGCAAGATTACATATCCTTTATCTGATTTGAGAAAGCTATTTCTATTGATTAAATGACTTGTACATTTCTGCACAGAATAGACACAATATTTAGAATCAAACTGTTAATATTGATGACTTTCTCTTCCAATGTGTAACAGAACATGTACAGCAGAAGGTATTGCTCCTGGCAAGCGTTAGCAGCAAAAATGATAACACTTGTAGTATCTCATCACCACAGCACAGGGCTGTAAGGTCAAAATATTTGTGCCATGTTGCTTTCCTTATTCTCTTCAGTTTGACATACTGCACTAAAAAGATACAGACCTGCTGTCACAATCCCAGTAGATCGAGTTGTTGATGTCAAATATTTTCAGCCCCTTCAGGGCAAAAGCACTATGCTGGCAGCCTCACCAGTGAGCCAGATGAGCCCTCAGTACATCGTATAGTCACTTTATTACCGATGTCTAGTGCTGACTGAAAAACATCAAGAGTAGATGGTAGTGGATAGTCCCTTCGCCTTTTTTCCTTCCCTCAGGCAGCATGGCAGAGTGGACAGGGTTCTGTACTGAAAGCAGTCACTGTCCCGGTTTGCCAATTGTTTTCTGTATTGCTTTTTATCTTTTGCCGTCACATAAATTTCTGTATGCACCTAGAAAAATGGTAACTCCCCCACCATTTTCAGGATTCTTTGATAAATAACACCACATACTAAATAAGACAAATGACACTAAGTTTTCTTGTGTATTTTGTCACAACAGTAGTTTAATAACACAGTGATAACTGATTCCAGGTAGTCTCAACGTTTTTATCTTCATCTCTTACTTTCCCAGGAATGATCCTGTGTCTGTCTTTCTGTGCAAGGGGTTGGTGAGGATATTGCTGTCACTTTCCTTCTAGTTGGATGGAGGTCGCCATTTGGGAGGTTTTTCTACCTCTCTGTCCTTTGATGTTGTACAAGTTCAGATATCAAATTACCATTCATTACAATTAGAAACTGCTGTTAACTGCTCTGGAAAGATACTGATACTTCCTCATCTTGATTAAGGGTGTGCTGCAACGTTGCTTGGAATGAGAAAAATATTACTCTAATGCAGAAGAAAAAATAGACTATAACAATACATCATTATCCTAAAACAAGTTAGAGCTTCAGTATCTCACTTAAGAAAAAGAAGTCTTTAAAAAAATCAATGGCTACAATTAAGTTGAAATACACAAGTCTGGCTTATACTCACCAAGGCATTAAGCTTCAGTTTTTATTTTGAGCTTTATTCACTTTAAGGTAACCCTAACCCCAACCTTTTGCCATTTTGCCAATACAAATACAAACTAGATATGAGCTGGCTGGAAACTAGCATACGTATGTTTGTACTGTAGTACTGGAAAAGTGACAGGGAGAATGGTGTAGAGACACTGAAGCTGCTTATAAGACATCCAATCTCATCCAGAAGGTGTTAATTAGCTACCTGTAGTATGTTTTCCTTCTTTTCCTCCTACCATTCTCTGTATTCCAACCATTCATTATTCTAGACAATGGAGTTGATGGGATTTCGTTCAGAGAAACAGTTTTAGAAAAACACGTATGAATGTGCATTTTTCAAAGCCAAAGACAAAACATTTCCTGAAACAAGTCAACACCTCCTCGTGCTATCAGAACTGGGGTTGCAAGGGAGCTTTGCTTTCTGTTTTATTTTAAAGGGAAGTAATATAATTTATAATAATGATAATAATAATATCTACATAAATAATTAAAAAAAGTCAAAACAAAACCAGCTACTCTTCTCTTGTTTTAAGAGCTCTTCTACCATGCTCATGATAGATAGTGATGGCTTAGTTTAAGAGAAAGAAATTCAGGTATTGATGATACAGGTTTTCTAACTAGAATTTATTTTCTTTTAATTTAACTGAACTCTTTTCTTGGCACTTTGCTATCCAAGAAAATCTGTTGATGACGAACGAGACTAGGGAGTGAAAACCTAAGTATTTCTAAGTATAAGACTCATGCTTCCACTGAAGGCCATTTTATGGTATTTGGAGTTTACTGAAATAATAAACTGATTTTGTTGGAGAAATCCAAAGCTAAATCAGGCCTGTAGTTGACAGGTGTAAGAGTTTTATAGTAGTGATTATTCATTATTTGTGAATTTTGCTTATTATTAGAACTGGTGATCAGTAAAAACTGGGTTATTTAGTTTGGCTTGCTTATGTAAACCAAGGTATACGTTTTAGCAGGACTTCTGAAGAAATGGCCACTGTGAAATACTCTTTCACTGGAATTGGCTGTTATCTGTAACTTAGTGAACAAACGTAAAGCTTTACTGACAAGACTTTAGTTCTTCGTAATACTACTCTTTATAAAGAACTTCATAATTGCTTGAGGAATTAGGCTGCAGGATCAGATTGACATGTTCCCTTTATTTCTGGATCTTCATTCTAGTGGAGAAATGGAGAATCATGATTGCCTTGAGTAGCTCAGCATTCAGAGGGCTTGTGAACTCCATTGGGGAATAAAAAGCTTTCTAATTGAGCCCCTTACATTTAATGGAGAAATTGCATCCATCATTTTGCTGGAAGTTAGGCAGATAACTAAATGGGTAACAAGATCATCGTATAAAAGATGATCACCACATTAAAAGTAGGTGTGTATGTATAGCTGACAGTTGCTGAAGGGCAGATAAAGGTCTGAAGTATACAGAGATACCTTTCTGGAGGCCACAATGTAGAAAAGGATGGAAATTGAGATGAGAGTATCTGTATTCTACTTCAAGGATCAGGTATCTGAAAGATATATGCTAACTTTTCGGTTCCTGAAGTCCTTACAGAGTCAAATTTTCCATACGTGACACATGAATATGTAAGATTTATTAAAATATTTCTGATCCCTGGAAGGCAGATAGAAAAGAACAAGGTGTACATAAGAGATTATGGATAGTTGGTCTTCAGTTTTTAAGTTTAATGGTAGTAGATTAGTAATTAGATTAATATTGACAATACCCTTGCTTTATCTGAATGCGCTGGAAAAAAAAATTACTTCCGTACTCTATTAAAAAGAGAATAAAGAAAGAAAAGATCACCATGAAACAAAGAACGATGAATGGAATTCTAGTGAACCTAGCTTTAAAGAAACAGGGAATCACTATGGCCAGGATAGGAAAAAAGGGCAAATGCCTTATTCTTTACATCCCATTGAGTTTTAAATCTTAATCTTTAAAATCTTAACTCTTTAAAATCTTAAGATTGATCTTGCATCCCCTCCCTAAAAAAAAAAAAAAAAACATAACAAACCCAAAAAACCACCACAGAGCAAAGCACTATGTTTTAGTGCACTGTCCACCTAGTTCCAGACACATTCAACCTCCAAGAAAGCTTAATTGCTGCAGTGAAATAAAAAGCTGCAAAAAAAAAAAATAACCCTGACAATTGTGGGCACAATTAGTGGTACAAACTAGCTAGAATAAAAATGCTTTAAATATAATCACCTCAGTTATGTTGGAAGCAGCTATGGAAGTTTCTTAATGTCCTCTGTAAAGATGTTTACGACTCTGGTACAGTATCCACCCTGGCGGAGTTGTTTAATAAATCAGTGTAGCTTAATCAAATGCAGACATGGATAAGAAAACAATAAAAGTTACAACGTTGTATTCGTACAAATATATCTCTTTTTTTTTTTAATCTTTAAAGGACCAGCCTGTATGGAATAAGTATGGCCAACTTAGTTACAGAAGGTAGTATAGAAAAATGAGTATTATTTTTTCTTTTCTGTGAAAAGCAACTGTTGTGTACAGACAAATGATATAACTTAAAAGAAAAATAACCACATTACCTCTGCAGTTTCATTTGGTCTGAAGGCAACATAGTATGTGGAACACATAATTTGTCAAGACATTGTGGCAGCTCTCATCAAAAGTCCAGTATAAGCTTTACTAGTTTGGCTCATTAAATTGAAAATGGGCTTGGAAAAGGTCATGGGGAATTAGAGGTTACAGAACCAATAATCAAGGCAATTAGCTATAACTTGAGTCTTCAGAGCTGCCTAAAAGAGAAAGCAGACCTGACCTTGTCAAAGAGAGAAGGATATTAAAATTGCATACCAAGAAGCAAACCAGAAAGGTTATTACAACTATGTAGAGCATTGCAGAAATTAGGGGTAGGTTTTTTTGTTGTCTTATTTTGTATTATCTTTTTTCCCTTTTTAAAAGGAACAAAAGCGTTAAGCTCTCCCAAACTCCCAAGTCTTAACGTTGTTCTGTTCCTAGAGTAAGCTCCCTATCTGTTTTAAATGTTTCTGATTCGCAATGAAGATTCATATGCTTATTTATATTGTGACAGTAGATACATTAAAGTCTTCATGTCTGATCTTTCTCAGATATTATATTGTAAATCAGAAATAACTCCATTGAACCTAATTTGGTTATGTCAGTGTAAAAGTGATGTGAGAGGAGAAACAGACCATTAACGTCCAGATGAATTTTGATTAAAATAATCCATTCCGGGAAACCTGAAAACATATACCATGTTGTTAAATGCTTTTTCTCTTAATGTACTTTCACATAAAATTCTTCTTTGTTCTGTAACAGTTAGCCATTTCTCTAAATTTTATAACATTTTATATGGCAATACAAAGTTGTATTGAAAAACTTGCAAGCTATAATTAGGAGTTTGGAAACTATCCATGTTGCATCAATTTTTTAATCTCTTTTTTTTTGTCCTGAGGAAAGAGGCTCTCTATTAAGAGTTTCCTAAAAGAATTTGAATTTATTAATTCTATTTAAGTTGCAGGTAAAATCTGAAGTAAAATCAGACTAACAAAATGAGGATAAGTAATAATTCTCTTTTAATCGATTAAAGGATTGTCAGAGGAACATTTGGTTCACATAAGAACCCTGAAAATTATTGCTGGAGCTCTCACGTTAGCTCACTTGGTATGTATTAACTATCCCCGACTTCTCTGCCTATCATATTGACCGATAATTACAGGGCTGTTCTGCAGCTCCTTCAGTAACTTTAAAAATGCATTTCAGGACCACTGTGTTAATCAGGGTGCCTGCAATTTACATTTTCACATGCGGGCATGCTTTAAATCATGTTTGCATTACTTCTTAAAAAGATGGGTGCCAAAATTTCAGACTGCTCCCACAGCTGAGACTAAGCTGCGTTGGCCTCAGCAACGAGGCTATTTAATTCATGCCAGCTCAGGATTTGGCCCCATTGCCTTAAATTTATTGGGAAACTAGAATGTAGCGTGTGAAAGTGCTCAGTGCTGAGAAAGGAATTCTGCTGGACTAGAACGCAAAGAAGGCTCAGGTTTGGAAGCTTTCCTAAAGATCCAAGAACTGGTATGTTTCACTTAAAATCACAGATAAGCTATTTAAGAAATGTAATGCCTTTATCAAGACAAAAGTGGAGAAAGAGCAGAAACTAGCGACTGTATGGAATGGAATGACCGTGAAGCTTTCTAAAGGAAATGCAATGCAGCAGTCACAGATGGAAACTTTAGTTTGAAAATGGCCATGGCATTGTGAGTGGATGAACTAAGTAGGAAAATGGAAGGCTGCACTGCACGTGGACAGCACTTGTTTAGAATTAGACTCTGTTGAATAGAGCTGCTCAGAAAGCTGGAAAAAAACCCTGAATAATGGCATACAAAGACAAAAGGTTTACCATAAGGCAGCATTTGTGATAAGTGCTTTCAAAGTGCTAAACTATCTTTTTGGATGTCAAAGGAGAGAGCAGTTGATGAGTTGAAGGTGACAAGAGGTCATTTTTGCAGGGCCAGAAATTACTTCAAAAATACAGAATTTTCAGAGTCAGCAATCCACCGAAGTTGAAATACAACAGTGTGATAACATGCTACTCTTGTTAGAGATAAAAGATTTCAGTGGTTTACATAGCTGAGTTTCTCTCACAGTCTAAATACATTCTATGTTCTTAGGGAATATGAATGGAATGGTTGAATAATATTAAGCAGGAAATTTTTTTATTACAGTGAAAACTGTGATTTTCATCATACTGCAGAATTTAGCTGCGCCTGTGGGGAGATCCTTTGAACTTTTCCCCGCAGTTTTAGAATGACATTAAAGATGTGGTTTCAAATGATTTTATTATGGTCTATATTGTTTTCTGGAAATAAACCATACAAACCTGTACAATTATTTTTCATTATGCTTTCTTCCAGATACGGACTATTTGGTTGGCTATCTAATAATGCAGGAGTTTATTTTTGAGCTTTTTTCTCTTTTGGTAAGTATGAAAGAAAAGGTGTGGCAAAGTGATAATTTTACATCAGATTTATTCTAGGTTAGGTTTTTCATAAAAACACGTGGATTGTCTAATTGTGATAATTTGATTGTAATGTGATCAATTCTTAATAAAAGATTTGCCCTTTATTTAACATATTACAATAATGCCTTTCTCTGCAGGTTAGATATTCTTTATTTCCAAGTCTTTTGTGTGTGTGTGTGTGTGTATTTGTAGTCAAATATTGAAGAGCAGAATATTCCCCATGATTAACTAGCTAGCAATGCACATAAACTTACAAAATAGGAGCAAATTACTGTAGGCCACAGTAGCTGACCTACGAACAAAATGTCATCGTATATACCTTTTACATACTGTCAGATTATCTTTTTTAAAATATAGTGTGATAGATGGAAATTAGTAGTATTTGTGCCCTTAGGGCAACTTTAACCTATGGACAATATAAACTATATAGCCCCTGTCTTAAAGGTTTTTATTGCTCTCTAGAAGTTACACCAAAGCCTTAATCTTTGTCCTCTGAGTTGTTTTATATTTAAGGTTTATAATCTGCATCTTAAATCCTTTTTTTTTGTTAAAGGTATGAAGTTATACCATATGGTTAAATGCACTACTTTGAATTGTAGGCAAAAGTTGTTTCATATATGACCATTGCTAACTCTAGAGTCAAACCCAGATATTGTACAAGGTATTACCAAGTGTTTTATCTTGAAACGTGGCAAGGAACAGTTTCCCAATTTATATATTATCACTTTCTATCCTTTTGTGAGCAAACTGTAGGCAGATGTCTTAGCAGAAGGTGTATGTTCTAGGGAGAGATTTGTAGCGAAAGAAGAGGTATTTGGGAAGAAAATATCTAGAATGAGATCCAAGTTAATGCAGATAATGAAAGGTGTGAATGCAAATAAGAGACAACGCTTTGAACACACAGTGTAAATAAACTAATATTTGGAGGAGGGCTTTAGATAGGCAAGATTTCCAGGAAAGAACCACAGTTTTAACCTATACTAAGAACTGAAATATGAGGAATGATTAATTTTGAGTGAAAAATTTGGGTGTCTTGGAAATCTGTAGAAGACACATGAATGATGGTAATTCACCATCTATGCCCATTTTCAGACTTTTCCCATGAGTATTATTTATTTAAATAGATAAATAACATTTTAAAATCATCATTCTCATCAGGGAATAATCTGTGAAGACTCTGTGCTCTTGTTCCAGTTCACCTACACGTCTACAAAGGACTAGAGACAAGACCAGGCTAAATGTCTTGTCTCAGGTCAGATTAGTTAGATTAATAGAATGAGTGGACCCCAAATTCTGGACTTGCATTATCTTTTCTGAATAAAATACTGTATTTTTTAGCAAAAAATAGTGTAGGTTATCTATTAAAAAACCTCAAACCCTTCATGAAATATTTCTCATGAACCAGCTGCTCATGTGATGCTTCAGATAAAGCACAGGCTACTTTTGCTGTATTTGCTGAAAACCCTACTGATAGGACAGCTATCATCTCTCAGATTAAGGAAAATAGTGGAATCTCATCAAAGCTGTGTAGGAAGGATTGGCTTCCCCTTACAAGTTCTGCAAATGTCCTTTGTTATCAGCTGTGCAGAAAATGAAGCATCTGGATTTTCCCCAATTTTTAGGATATCTGGAGAAATCATATTTCCTATTTACTGATATTGGTCTAGAGATGAACTCCTATCCAACACGATGTAATAGATCATGAAGTTTTATTTAGAAAGCTGGTAAAACAAAATTCAAAGATGAAGAGGTTCTTCTATGTTGCTGTTGTCTTCCCCAGCCCCTCCCCGCCCCAACCCATCAAAAAAAAAAAAAAAAAAGAATGTGGAGAAGAAACTTTCACTCTGTATAAAATTTTAATGTCATTGTAAAGTGCCTGGCACTTTTGGTGTAATAGCAGAAAATTAAACTTACAAGTGAAAAAGAGCCTGCAATTCTTATAAGACCAAACTATATTATATTAAGGTAAAAAGGAGAGTCGTGAAACCTCAAGATTTAAAATAGTATATGTGAATCTTTTCCTTTTTGGTCATTAAGTTCTATCCAGTGCAGCAAAATTCTCCAAACTGAGAGGAGGAATTATTAAGGAGTCTTGGCCATTTCTATATTAATGGATTGCATGAAAATATGTAAGTTGTCTGTCTTCCTTTAATAGTCCTTGCCAGTCCACTGACCGACATTTTGAAAACCTTCATGTTCTGGATGTATGCAACTTGTTAGCTAGTAATCTGAATATTTCCTAAGACTTCTGGATGAGAGGTGATAGCACATCGTGGCTTTTTAAAAAATTATTATTATTTTTTGAAATGTATGTGTCTTGAAAGGCTTGGACAAGATTGTAGAATGTGAAAGAAAATCTTAGTTTGTTATTTTATTGACTAATAGTATACAACATTGTTCTATCAAAAAGTTATCTAAAATATTAATATTTTAAAGTAGCAATGCATCTTATCAACAATTCCGTAAAGCACTAGCCATATTATCTTGTTCTGGGCTAGAATCTGGTCAAGGTTTTGGATCAGCAATAAGTCCTATATAAAAGGCTGAAAAATCACTGAACAGTTTCTAGGACTAAACTTAGATCTCGGCAATTTAAAATAGAACTAAAATGTGGAACAATTGCATAATTTTCCTAGCCGTAGTAAAAAAAAAAAAAAACCAAACCAAAAAACAAACCAACCAACCCTAAACCCCACAAACCAAAAAAAGCAGGAAGGAAAGTTGGTCAGGATGTAGTTCAACGAGTGAAGTGTGTACTGGCATGCTTAAGTGCGTGAAGGGAACATAGGGTTACACACCTGCCATGGGCCATTGTGTGATACGGCTTCTAAAATGTCCTTAGGAATCAGCTTTGTTCTGAACTTCTGTAAGGAGGGAAAGAAATGTTAAAACAATTCAGTGAAATAAGAGGTATCCTAGTCATTTTCAATTATCAAAATTATATATAGCTGCAAAAGATATAGCTGAAAATAATTTACTCTTGAGGAAGTGGCAAATACAGCCAGTGAGACTGGAGTCAGATTTTAATAAAGGCAAAATGAAATCCAAAGTATAAATGTGATGCGGTGTAGTATGAATGGATTTGATAGCTACAAAAATGAGTTAAAGACAGATGAAGAGAAAATACTGATAATAAATACAAAGCCAAATCTTGAGACCTGACAAAACATAAAATCTTTATTTGGAATAGAATGGTCTTCTACAGCAAATAGAATTTCTAAAATGTTCAGTTTCATAGAGGGCATTGTTGTAGAGAGGAATTTGGAGAGAAAAGCCTTTCAAGTTGCAGACACGCGCACAGGAATGCAGACTAAGTATTTACATCCTTTATGAGAAAGGTTTTACTGACTTATTTCTAAACTCTGAGTAACTTTATGTAATTAGAAAATAATTACATTCTAACTGTGTTTGCTGCTGAAGCTTGGATTAGGATGTCAAAATTCAAGAGAGGGAAGGGTAAGCTTAAAGGATTCGTCTTGCAAAAATTGTACATTGCTGCAGTGGGAAAGCTACTTGGCTCATGCATGGTTTTATGCTAATGAAACTTCATCACTAGAAAGGTAAATCCACTTTAAAATTGAGTAATTTATTGATAAATTAAAACAATTCACACTTCATGGCATTACATAGTTATTATTTGTTGTATACTGAAATCATTCTAGCAAAAGGTCAAAAAAAAGTTAAAAGCAATGTTCCAAGTCACCTTCTGAACTAGCCTGGTTACTTTGTATTTAACAGATTCCACAAGCTGTGGAAAAAAAGATGAAGTATTTGTCCAACACTGCCCAATAATGGATTATGACAGATGGGATTCGTGAATCTCATGACTTGCTCTTTATTGATCAGAAGCTGATAATAGCAATTGAATTAATAAAAGTACAGTTAAGGCTGTTCACAAATGATGCTCGGACGTAAGTGAGAGTAGGCTTTATTGATTTGTAATGTCAACTGTGCTTGAGAGAGATACACCATATGTTCAACATATGAAAACAGCAGAAACAAAAATCAAAAGAAATCTCTCCTATCCTATCAGCCAATAAAGTTTTAAACGTGTTTGTAAAGAACTGAGTGGAGTCAGTGCAGCACATCCATGTGTGTTTCATAATATCCCATTTAAAATGAACATCACATATTTAATATTTATTTAAATGAACAGCACAAATAATCAGTTAAAATCTATGAAGTATGGGTTTTGCTGAAGAAATTATTTAAAACACGATTTTACCATTTAACCAATATTTTTTTGGCTACTGAGTTATTTTAAGTATGTGTTCAATAGAAAAACCAATGAAAATTATTTTTCTATCTATGCCTCTCCTATACAACATACCTGCTATGGACACATAACATTGCAGTGGGAAAATAATCATAACCAGATTTGGTATGCCTTCATCTTCCAAAAGTATTTTCTAATCATTTTATGTGGCTCTTACAAGTCTTCTGCATTGTATCATGTCAAATTCTGGTCATAGGCCAAAGAACCTTTGGTTTTTTACACTACAAGGTAGCATGCCAAAAATGCTGAGAAATCAAAGAAATAATGCAGTGTAGATATACAGTGTGGAAAGTAAGACTTGATAATGTTACGCAGTGGGACCTGCAGTCATTAGGAGTGTATTATATGAAAAAGATGTTTATGTTTATTTAATACCTAATCCTTCGGAATTGGAATAATATGGACATTGTTTCATTGATTACAGGGTTAGGGGTGGTTGTCTCCTGTAGTACTTATTCATATTAACTCAGACCCAACTGCCAGTAGGTGAAATTGATCAATTCAATACAAGCTTTAAGAACTTGTAAAGAGATTTTTAAAATAATTCAGAATTTGCTGAAGCACAAAACTGTTTCATCTCGATAGAGTTGATACACCCTAACATAAGGAAGAGGGTAAAGTAGAAAATACAGTGCCTAAAACTGTTGTGGCTTAACCCCAGCTGTCAACTAAGCACCACACAGCTGCTTGTTCACTCCCCCCAGAGTGGGATGGGGGAAGAGAATTTGAAGGGTAAAAGTGAGAATACTCATGGGTTGAGTTTAATGATTGAAATAAATTAATAACAATAGCTTGTAATGAAAAGGACAATAACAAAGAGAAATAAAAAAGACAAGTGAAGCAAATGAAAGCAATTTCTCACCACTAACTGGTTAATGCCCAGCCAGTCCCTGAGCAGTGCACCCACCCCCCCACCTTCTCCCTAGTTTTATTACTGAGCATGATGTCATATGGTATGGAATATCCCTTTAGTCAGTTGGAGTCAGCTGTCCTGGCTGTATAGGCTCCCAAATTTTGTGCTCCTCCAACCAATCCACTGGTGGAGCAGTATGAGGAGATGAAAAGGCCCTGACCCTGTGTGACCAGTACTCAGCAGTAACTAAAACATTGCTGCGTTATCAACACTGTTTCTAGCACAGATTCAAAATATAGCCCCATACTAGTTGCTATGAAGAAAATTAATTCTACCCTGCTTAAACCAGCACAAAAACTTACCAATTCCTTTACCAGCTGTTTCTTTAAAAACTTTTCCACTGGAACTTATCTTTGTGCTGGCTTGTGTATCTTCAGTCTGCTTCTTTGTTTTTAGAGATGACTTAAATATTTGAGATGATCTATCCCCATTTGCTTCTAGTAATTTTATGTAGCTTTGGAGAGAAGCAAAAGAACTGGATTTATCATCATGGAGATTGTTTATTAACCTATTACTTTCTTGGCCAAAAATTGGTTTAGATTGAACTTTTTCTTATTTTCCATGAAGAGTCTGCAGCTAATCTTAACTTTTATTCAGTAACTGCCTTGCGTTATTTGACCACTAATATAAATTGATACAGATCAGCATTCCTGATTTTCTAACTGTTGTAGATTAGCCTTGGCTAGCAACCAAATGCCCACCCAGCTACTCACTCACTCCCTGCTCCCAGTGGGAGTGGGAGAACATAGAAGGAAGATGTGAAAACTCGTGCATCGAGGTAATGGCAAGACAACAGGGAAAGCAAAAGCTGTACATATAAGCAATGGAAGAAGAGGAATATATTTACTACTGTTTTGATGAAGTTGGGTCAGCTGTCCCCTACAATCTCTTGCCCGCCCCCAGTCTGCTTGCTGGGGATTAGGTGGAAGAGAGAAAATGATGACTCTGTGCAAGCACTGTTCAGCAATGGCTGAACATTGGTGCATTGGCAGGACTTTTTAAGCTGCAAATCCAGTGCCATATCCACCATAGCACTGCTATGAACTAACCCTCTCCCAACCAGACCAAGTACACTAATGTTGACCAAATATTATTCACAAAGATGAAAAAAAATGCATTGTAATGTACTTCTAACAACAAACTCTTATGGCAGCTCCTACCAGGTTAGGCTTCTTGAATAAGAGAAAAACCCAGAGCAAGAAGAAAGTAAGCATCGTGCTTATCTATAGATCTTAAACATTTTCTTTTCCCTCCGTGTTAATGGCATTCAAGTAATCATGTGGCCAATTGAAAAGAAGGATCAATTTGAGAATACCATTTATTTAGTAAGTAATATATTTATTTGCTAACAAACATGGCAGTCTTGAAAAGAAAGAAGAAATGAGATAGAATTTGCTTTATGCACTCCTTAATAACAACTTTCCTGTTCATCCTTGCAATAATAAGGGATTTTGGAGTGTGAGATGTGCATTTATTGTGATATTGTCATTCTAGGTGAGTTGTAGAGCTGCAACTACACAATCATGATTTGAAACTGGGGTCTTATGGAATACAGATGTGGTTCAAACCACTAATCCAAGGACTTCGGCAAATATCACACTAAGTGAATGAGAAGCCAGTCTGTCCTGCCCATCTAGATAGTTTTTCTTGTTCTGCATTGTATGGGCATGCCCTACTTTTCAGGAAATGCTATGCTAGTCTAGTTAAGCTAATATTCTTCAGAAATAGTGGTGTGACATGTTTCCAATTTTAGAGTATTCAGGCAAATAAAGGGTGCTTCTCAAGGGTTTGTAAATTGGTCAAATGTGTATTTTTGCTATTTCTATTAATGATTTTTTTTTCAGATACAGAGGTCATGTTTTCTAGATCCTATGCAAAATAATTGATTTGTTGCAAAAGGCAATAATAAAACATTTCAAGGAAGTTTATCAATTTGTAGAGAAAAGAAGAAAAATAAACAAACAAAACAAATCCTTGCAACAGGGCTTTATCACCAAAACAGAAAAATTGAATTGTCTGAAAATTTTCAAAATCTCATTTCATTAGAGACTACCATTTTCAGTGGAAATCAGCTAACTTGAAACATACTGTAGTTGTCAACTTAAACCAAAACAATGTCATCGTAAATTCCAAGCAGGCTGCAGAAAAACATATGGTTCCGTAAATACAATAAACCTTCACTGCAGAAATCATACACATAAACCATATCTCCATCTGAAGTAGTGACAAAGATTATAAAGGCAGCCGTTGAATAGGCATCCCCCACTTTAATGAAACAAGTTTTAGCTGAAAACTAAAAGATTAAAGAACCTCAACAAAAAACGGCTCCCAAAGTCATATCGTTTATAACTACAACCAGTTTCCAGATGCAAAAATGCTCAGCTGTTTCTACTATGAGCTCAAAATTCAAACCATGTCTTTCACTGATCTATGGAACCCCTTCAGTTTGACTTTTGTGTATAGTTCTGCCAATGTATTAGAAGTCTGGTCACCTTTGTTGGTCCTGGTCACATGGAGAAGTTGTCAATTTGCAACAATTCACAGTATCAAGACCTTATCTTCTCAAATTTATATCTTTCAAATCTTATCTTTTGTATTTGATACGCATGATTAACAAAATACAAAAATAGCATGACAAACCTTTTAGTTGTATGATTGTAAAATAAAAAATTTGACCTGCATTTGAAATTCTACTGGGAAAAACAAACAAACAAAGAAAAAGAAAGAAACAAACAAAAACTACCTGAAATGAGAGTTTCATATAACTTGTTTTGAAATCAAAGGGATCTTAATGCTTGTTGCAACAATAGTGTCATAATTATTCTTAATATCCAGAAACAAGGGAAAAAGAACATCTGATTGGTTGTGTAGAGTAAGTAAACCGGTCCTTTCTAGACAAACAGGAATTCTCAAATTGGAGAATAATCTTGCTAAACATTCTCTTCTCTCATGATTTGAACTTGGACTATTTGATCACTCACTGTCCTCTAATAACAGTTGTTTAACAATAACAGAATTAATCGTATAGTGTAGAAGTACCTTATGGATTAGGAAATGCAAAAGAAGAAGGTACAGGAGAAGAGAGAGAGAAGAAAAAGCAAGAAATCTCTAAGTTCCAGTTACAACCCTCTTAAGAGCATTGCTAGGCACAAATAAGATGTAGTCAACTATAAATTTAGTTTGAAAATTACAGGAAACATCAGAGTAATGAAGTTCTGAGAGAACCTTCTGAAAGAGTACTAACATGTAAAATAACCAAAAAGGGCTGTTGGGATAGGAGAGGAGTAATGGGTTCAAACTAAAAAAGAGTAGATTTAGACAAGATCTAAAGAAGACTTTTTTTACAGTGAGGGTGATGAAACACTGGAACAGGTTGCCTAGAGAAGCTTTGGATGCCCCATCCCTGGAAACATTCAGGATCAGGATGGACAGGGTTTTGAGCAACCTCGTCTAGTCGAAGGTGTCCTTGCTCATGAAGATTGGACTGATGGTTGGACTAGATTGAAAGGTCCCTTCCAACCCAAACTATTCTATGATTTTATGATGCATTAACTGCACTTATTAGACACTGGGCTCAAAGATCCAAACAGTCTGTTGCGTCTTCTGTTCTGCTGGTATAGTATATGGCATAAAGAGGGCCGTTCTTCAAGATCAGGCACAACATAAGAAAATGCATATTCCTATGTTCTGTCATTTCATGCTACTAAAGATATAAGGTACAACATACCAACAGGATCTAATGAATGCTAAAGAGTGCATGTTTAACTTAAAGTTACTAGTTGTTTTGACTTAATGGCAGACAGCACTACTTAGAATGTGTGTGTGTGTATGCCTAGGAATATTTATACATGCTCCAGTATTTCACTAAATGATTCCTGTTTACTTTGGTCAAGATGGCTGTCTGCTGACATAGTATTTGGTTTCCATCTATTTCATTTCCATAAGGCACTACCCAATAGATTACAGCTAGTCTCGAAAGTGTTAGCATCTCTACTAGGAATTTTACTGTCTTCTTGCCAGCCTCCCAAAATAAAGAATAGAATCCATATACTAATTCAATAGTAATGTTAACTTAGTTTGACAAATCTTCATGTCAGCCTCAACTGTGACTGGCAAAAGGCCAAGTGTTTGTCAGATGGATTTTGGCAGTGAATTAAAAATGAAATCTATTTCTGTTTCTTTTTTTTTCTTCTTCTCTTTTTTTAATAGCAAGCCTACATTTTTCACTGCTTTTTTGACACAGATTTAAACTACTAAGTGGCATTTTGTAGAACTGCAGAAGGACAAGAACGATATCTTCTTAAAAATGTTTTGGCAACCATAAAAAAAAAGTAAAATTCTTGATGAATGGAAAATATTGAGTTTAATTCTTAGTTTCTATTTTTCATTTTGTTGCCATGTTAGTAATTGTATTTGGATTTTAGGCACTCCCAAATGATGCTGTGGGATTTGTAAAAGATGCCTAAATTTTTCAATTTAATTTTATTTTATTTTGTGGTACCAAAATAAGGAAACCCACTTGCTTCCTTTTCAAGATATCCATTCTTACTTTGCTGTAAACTCCTTGATGATTTGAAGAGAAAATAGACTGTCCAGTCACAGGAGATTGTTCTTTTGTGCATCAATCCCATGTTTCAGATGATGAAGGAAATGTTTTATAAACTTTCACAAATACATAATTTTACTACTTGACAACAAGGAAGGAAAAGGAGTTTGACTGTCAGGAGCGTTATCCACTCTAAAGAAAATAGGCTAGTGATAACTGCCTAAAAATTGGTCAATTAAAGTTGAATGGCAATGAACAGTTATGGTAGAATATGTCTCATTTTAGGACAAAGTATAAACATACAGGAATACTGTCAGTTGAGAGATTTATTTACTATTGTAGCAGAGATAACTGGAAATTAAATCTGTCACTATGGTGGCTTAGCTGTATAATACAAAAGCTGTTCTCACCTAATAAATTGTATGAAATGGAACTAGAATGAAATTTGAATCTCAAAAGGGTTATTGCCTTTAGCAGAATGGTATGATACTTGTGGTATAGCTAATTGGCCAATATCCACTCAAAGTGTGAAGGCCAAGAGCCACCAGTATTAAAAGCTGTCCTCTGGTGGTATCTATTCAAGCCCATGCTCTTAGTCATAAAGCAAAGGATATGAAGCATATACACTGGATACTCTAACCTCTCATTGGTTAAAAAGTATTATGAACACAACTAGAGATACTATTTTTTTGGTAAAATTGGGAAAAATACAAATGGAGACACAACATATTTGAAAGGGTAATGTGGCTTACACTAAAAATTGTAATAAAGACTGAGATTGCATATTTTCCATTTCTTTATGAAATTATTAGTGCTAATGATAAAATACAATTGCTTTCCCACGTCAAATATTTAGAATTGTGAAATACCATTAATTTTAGAGTTTTTCAGGTTTATTCTGAATTTTTTGTCAGGTCAATGCTATTCCCTAAAAGTGTTTTGGTTGTATTAAATAACATTTTCTAATATAGATATGTTTAGCTGTATATTTTATTTCCAGGTCTTTGTTTAACTTCAGGCACAATGATTGATTCATCAGTAGGGGATATAAGAATCACATTAAACTTTTTAGCTGATTTTTGTTGGGTTTTTTTTTTTTTTGGTTTGTTCAAATGTCCATTGAAGTCAGTTGGGAATCTCTCCCATTTGGTTTTGGATCAGGTTCCTAATGTTTTCTCATCAGTGGAAATTCTTTCCATATGGTCATTTAAAGAAACAGTGACTGAAGTTGATGAAGAGGAACCAGAAATTTCATGAGATAATTCTTTGCCATATAGCTTCTATATTTTTAAAAAAAGACACACATGGATTTAGATATTCATGTGAGTTGCCAAACCATGTAACAGTATATTACTTTGGATATTTTTTACTGTGAGGGTGGTGAAACACTGGAACAGGTTGCCCAGAGAGGTAATAGATGCCCCATTGCTGGAAAAATTCAAGGTCAGGTTGGATGGTGCTCTGAGCAACCTGATCTAGTTGCAGAGAGGGTGGGCTAGATGACCTTTAAAGGTCCTTTACAAGCCAAACTATTCTGTTACTTAAGGTATGTGAAATAAGTGGTACTTCAAAATTGCACTTGAACTTGAAGTATTAATACAATAGCTTGAATTTGAGTTTCCCTTCTGTCATATGGCATCTGAAACCTGAAGACTCATATCAATGCTGCTTAAAGAGGCCTGCTTAGTCTTGGCCTGGACTTTTGAAGTGGAGGGAGTTCAACAGAAGCAAACCAGATGAGAAAGCCCCTTGCTGCTAAGTTGAGTCTTGAAAATACAAACATAGAAAGAGCACTCTGATTCCGTAGACCTTCTATTTTCAAAATGCTTTTATTTCTGCACCATTTCCAGGTAGCTCTGGAGAGGGAGCCTCTAAGAAAACCGTAGAAGTGGAAGGAGCCAAGAAAACAATTTTGAAATGACAGGTCTGTCCAGAATGTCCGTGGTCTAATGATACGTGTATATTGAGATACTCTGCTTCATCCAGTCTTCTCCAAAATATATTCACAAATCAGCTTTCAGTTAATGTACATGCCTCTTAGGGGACCTCAAAAATGGGAACTTCATCTGGATTCAGCAGCAGAGTACAGAGAGGCATTTGTAAGCCAAGTGTATTATTAAATAGTGCCTTTAACTCACTTTTTTTAGGCATTTTCAGAGGATTTTTTAAAAAGTTAATTTAAGAAGACAGTAAAAGAGCTGGCTTGCCAAATGAGATTTTAGTGACTCTCATAGCTCATACCATTACTATACCACAAATAGTATTTAACATGCTGAAAGTACATCACTGTGCCCAGTGGATATTTATTCATATCACACAGTTTGTCTCAGTTCAACACACTTGGCAGTCTCTGGTCAAGAAAGGCCAAGAACTGGAATAGCAGAAGGGTTGCAGGTCAAGTCTGTCGCTCACTGGCAAAGTTGGGTGGGGAAGTTTGCGCACTGCCTGTCTGCATTATGCTTGGCTCTAAATAGTGTTGTCAGTACTTTATTTTCATGAGTATAAAACTCATCCCAAACGTAAAATACATATTATGTGTGAATGTCTATATTACACTTGATGGACATATTCTAGTAGAGTGCCAGATACTGAAATTCTTATATAGCCCCAGAGAGGGGATCACTTACAATGCAAGGTGCCAGTTATTACAGCTGTTTTTCATGGAATTTCATGGGATAGTTTTTTGTTGATGTTGCTCAAGTAGCTCATGTAGTCTTTTACATGTCGAGCTTGAGTTACAGAAATTTGTATTAGATTTAGGTACAATTCAATACAGGAGCACAATGTAGATTTTTACTTTGTAGATATCTGATGAAAGAAGTTATTTTCTCTTACTGCTTAAAAAAGAGCTTCATTAAAATGATATATCTAAAATTGCCTTATTTTTCGGGGAAGATTTTCTGCAAAGCTAATAATTTTGCAAGGTAAATACCAGGCTGTTAAGTTGACTGACCAGATACACGTACCATCAGCTATAATAGTATCCATTGCCTGATAATCACAATTGCTCCAGCTTGACGAAATAACTGGGTTTTTGCCAAATATACAAAAATAAGTAGTCAGTCTACCACAAGAAACTGATTGGTCCTTGTTGTTTGAAGTCATTATCCTGTGCCTATCTGAAAATAGGATTGAGGAGTTTGTGTGTTTATCACTAAGAGACAATATTTATGTTGACACTGACTGACAATATTTCCACTTACAGTAAAATGTCCTATTGAGCTTCCCTGAAAAGTTCATTGTGGCATTTATTCACACCTAATTAGCACCTCTTGGGATTAATACATCATTTTATCAAACTAATGCAACCTCAGTATAAAAAGATGTAAATTCAATATGATAACAATACATACCTGGATATTTTAATTAATCTGTCTAAACTGAACATGCCACTCCAAATTTATAATGATCAAGCTTTAAACTCCCTCTGGAATTCTCAGAATATTAATTGGCTATTTTGCTAGTGGATGGTCTCCTTGTTGCTCAGGGTAGTTGCTAGAAACCCTGTTGACCCTGATGTAAGGTAATGTAATGGAAAAATCTGTATTTTAACAACAGAGTTAAGTATAAATAATATACTAAGTATAACTAATAATTTAACTGAACTAGAGTAAGTGAGCCAGAGCAGCAGAATGATTGTGATATATGTCATCAAACACTTGTTTATTTAAAGCTTTTTCTTTACACTGGATCTTTTTGTGTAGGTGAGACAAATGCAAAGAACATGGTCAACAGCTGTGTTACCAAAATTTAGGATTTTCACAACTATTGAAGATGTACTTCAAGTACACCTCCAAAGAGCTTTTCAGACTTACCCTATCATACCTTTACATTTTATACAAAGTACTATTTGTATAAGAGATTCTTCTCACTATCCACTTCATTATTGCCGAGTCCTTTTTAATTGTATCCTTTCCTTCTTATTCATAATATATGAATAGTTTAAATAACTGTGTGGATACTACCCTTTCTTCTTCACAAATTTGTTATTTCTATGCCTGTTTTCTTTTTTCTCTCTATTTCTTATCTGTTTTCAAACAACTAAAATCCTTGAGACCTACTATGAGCCTACATGTTCTTCATATACATATATTTTGGGGGGGTGTTTTATAAAAGCTTTTTTTCAATAATATGATTTGTAAAGGCTATAATTCACAACATCCTCCTGTTCTATGAGCTTTATAAAATGGAGGTTTTATAGGTAAAAAAGTTTTATTAAGGGAAGTAAGGCCTGAGTTCCATTGTATATAACAGTTCTGTTGGAATCAAACCAAGACATTGACTCCCATGTCCTCCAGGTCAACTGGTGCTGTGTTCCTTCACATTACAGGCTATATCTAAATTAATAAATAGTTGCAGATCCTACAGCTTTTGTAGGTTACGATAACTCTTACGGTTTCAGTCCTACTTTCCTGTATGTCCATTGTCTGTCTATGAACTTGATTCAATGAACCCTGTCGGAATTATACTAGTCTCCTTCAGTTTTCTCATTAGCAAAATAGATGACTGTATTTCATGTCCATTCTGACACATCACTGGTTGTTCCATCACTGATTGTCATAGTGTTTTTGCTAATAATTTTCTTGTTTTAAAATGGTAGTTTGTAAGCTGGACATTTGCCTACAGTCATAATGGTATCACAGAATCACAGAATTGTTGCAATTGACCAGGACCTCTGGAGATCATCTTGTTCAACCCCCCTGCTCAAAGCAGGCTCAGCTACAGCAGATTGCTCAGGGTCATGTCCAGTCGAGTTTTGAATATCTTCAGTGACGGGGTCTCCATAACATCTCTGGGAACTTGTTCCAGAGGTTGATTACCCTTACGAGGGGGAGGAGGATGGGGAAGGAGAAGTGGGGAAAGAAAAGGGGGAGAAGAAAGAAAATATGGAGGGTTCTTATGTTTATATAGAATTTCCTGTATTTCATTTTGTGTTCTTTGCCTCTTGTTCTTTCACCGGCCATCACTGGGTAGAATCTGACTCCATCTTCTTGCCTCCCTCCCATTGAGTATGCATTGATAGGATCCATCCTGAGTCTATCACCTTTTCGGGGATCAAGGTGAAGTTGGTTGGACTGTTGTCCTTGGATCCTCCTTCCTGCCATCCTGATAATAGAAGTGACATTTGCTTTCTTCCAGTCCTTCAGGAACCTACCCTGATTGCCATGACCTATGAAAGATTATTAAGAGTCACCTTGCTGTGACATTGGCCAACTCCCTCAGCACTTGTTGGTGCAGTGAAATGGGTCCCGTGGACTTGTGTATGTCCAGTTTTTTTGAGTGTTCCTTTTAACAAACTGCCTCAGTGGCTATCCTTCCTTTTGCTGCTGATATGCTTTTAAGATCTTCTTGCTGCCCTTCACATCCTTCACTAAATTCAGCTCCAGATGGGCTTTGACTTTCCTAACCCATCAGTATGTACACAGTGTCTCTGTATTGTTCCTGAGTGACATGACCCTGCTTCCAGCTTTTATACGCTTCCTTTTTATCCCTTAAGTTTTGTCAGGACTATCTTGTTCATCCATGCAGCCTTCCTTTGTTTGATTTCCTGTATCCATTGGGATGGAACATTCTTGAGCTTGGAAGTGGTGATCCTTGAAAATCAACCAGCTCACCTGAGGCCCTCTTCTCTCTAGGACCATTTCTAAGGGATTTTGCCAGAAGGTCTCTGAAAAGACCAAAGCTTGCTGCTGATGTCCATGGCTGTGATCCTGCAGTTTGTCTTGTTCCCTCTTCTCAGAATCCTGAGCTCCACCATCTCATGGTCACTGCAGGCAAGGCTGCTCCCAATCTTCACATGCCTGCACCATTCTTCCTTGTCTTTAAATATGAGGTCCAGCAGAGCACCTCCTCTCGTCAGCTCATTGCTTGTGTTGTCATCAATGCACCTCAGAAACTGCCTGTTTTTCTTGTACCCTGCTGTGTTGCCCTTCTAGCAGCTATTGGGGCAGTTAAAGTCACAAAGGAAAATTATGTGAAAATTATGCTTCTTCCTGTTGTCTAAAGAATACCTCATTGTCTTCTTCCTGATCAGGCGTCCTTTAACAGACACCTACCACAGCATCATCCACTTTGGTTTGCCTTCTAATCTTTACACATAAGCTTTCAGCTGGCTCATCACCCAACACCAGGCAGAGATCCATGGGTTCCCACTGGTTTGTCAGACCAAGCACTTCACTTTCCTGGCTTGTCTTTGCTAAAGAACATCTATGTAGCACTCCAGTCATGCAAGCTATTGCACCACATTTCTTGATCCAAATGACATCACAGCCCTGCAACTACACAAGGACCTCTGATTCCTCCTTCTTCCCCAAGTATTATGCATTACTGTACAGGAATTTCAGAGAGGCATCTACTGGTTTCACCATAATACTGTTCTGTAGGCACTTCATTATTTTCATAACTTTACTTGAGGTGGGTTCCCTTCAGCCCTGTTTTGTTAGCTGTCAGGTCTTCCTAATTATGAATGCCTGCTAATTTTAGACTGTAAAAAAATAGTATTGATCTAACTTTGGGTACTAAAATTACTGTAGTTCCATCAGCACAGAGCTTTTCTAATTTTACATCAGTCTGTGTGGTCTTAGCAATGATATGGCCTAAGGAGAAATGGACTTATAAATTTTTTTTCCTCATGAGAAAGGTCAGTGTGTGCTCACACACAAGAGTCAATGGAAAATATGGAACTCTCCACTAAAATTAAAAAAAAATCAATCAAAATCATCAAAATTGATGTACAATAAAACACAAATCGAATTTTCAATATTTGAAGCTGATATGGAATTGGAAAAGAAGCTTATTTCAAAGGTACTTCTTCAGTGCAGTGGAGCAAGGAGGAAAAAGATATAAGAAAAGCGGGCTTTTCCATATAAAACAATGAAATAATATTCTTTTTTT